>APFE030693600.1:254273-276541 GCA_000404065.3 Pinus taeda | reverse complement strand
ATTTTTTATTTTAGTGGACATGAGTAAAATTTCAACTTTGATGATAGAATGAGCCTCTAGGCTCAATTATTATACTAGCAATTATCTCTAAAAAGTGCAAAGATACACCAAAGGAATATATTGAGTAAGCAATATGCTATCATGTGTTAACTAACAAGAAACCAAAATATGAACTAAAATGCCCATTAATTGTTGAAATACTAACTTCTCTTACATAAATATATAAATCTTTTACACTTGGACTCAAAAGAAAATGTAAGTGAAAAATCAATTATCATAAACATCATCACAAAAGAAAATGGCAAATGAAAACTGAAATACCATAATCACTTATGAAAGAAAAAGAGTTTTACACCAATAATATCATCTTTCATAAAGTCTCCCATGCACTTTCTTTTGTAAAGTACATTAGGTTTTTCAAAAATTCATGGTCTTAAACCCAAATTAACATAAAACTTCATGCATAAGCCATAATGCTTTCAAATATTTAAAAAGACAAAATATAACTAATGATATACAGTGATTATTTTATTTTATTGGCAACTAGGCTAACCAAAAGTGTCCACTTACTACTTACCAATGAGTTAGCAATGATCAACCTTCTCGTCAAGCATCTACACGAATATGCAAGGCCTATCTTGATCATTATGTCTTTACTATTCCTAATTGGCTAGTAACCATTGTTCTCTTCGCTATGAAGTTTCTTTCTCACGTTGTTGGCTTTAAGATGAATTTCTTATCTCCCACAATCAATTTTTTCTCTCAGCTTAAGGTAGTTGGCCAAGAGATTAGCTCTAAAACCATGTAAAATTAAACAACACATCAATTCACTAACCCTAACAATTACATGCATTTTCTTCCCAATATAACCAAATGACACCTCTAAAAAAGTATTATTATGAGGATTCTATTAGATAAGAACTAGAATCTAATAGATAATACACAATATGAAGAGGTTGGTGTCATTATTGAGACTCTTGTCCTATTAATCTAATAAGATAATGAAGCCTCTGAGTTTGGAAATTGAGTCAAAATCCTATCTGAAAAGAGATAATGAAGCCTCTGAGTTGGAAATTGAGTCAAAATCTGGTCTGAAAAGATAACTGATATGGGGCCATTTGGTTAATTATTGACACGCGACAACAGGTACAGCTACTCGCAGAGCCCACTTTTTCTTGGAAGTATTATAGTGACAGAAGTTCATCTCAAATTCCGGAGACACACAAATCAATAAACCATGTAGCAAAATTCCAGGAGCAAACAAATCCATTTTCGACAATTTATAGGGTCATCGCTGATTCTTCTGAAAATTGTTTCGTTAATAAATTTGCCAAAACTTTAAAATTGCACCCGTAATTCCTTAAACAATTTTGGCAGATGTTACAATATTTTTACAATTGTTACCATGATTACACTTCGGAATTTTAGCTTATTTTGAACTGAACCACGTGCTTGAAATTACAATTTTAACCATGCAAAATCAAAAATATCATAGTGTACACCTAAACTATGGACATATCATAATAAATGGCGAAATTACAATGACAAATGATCTAAGTTGAAAATTCCAAGTCTTCACGTGGAGAGACTTTACCCTATTCTGGAAGTGGAGGTCATTGAGTTTGGTTTTCTAATCAATGATACATTGACCAAACCGACAAAAAGAAAGTTGGGTGCAGAGAAATTTGACTGAATCTATCTATCTCGCCTGTTTTAAAAAAGCTTACAGGTGGGAAACTGAAGTGGTGTAACATATAAAGATGTATGTTGACTTTGTAATGCATGATTGGGCGGAAACTTTGGTTTAAAACAATGCCACATCTTCATTTCGGGTGACTAATTAATTCACAATCAAAATTGGAGTTGTCTATAATGCGACTTTTTGGACTTTTTGGAGATTCTGGCGATGGAATCCGGCGGAAGAAATTGAGGTTAAATCTTGATGTGTTGCAGTTAAAATGGTTTTTTAACTGCATATTTGAATTCAGCACCCTGAAAAACCCATGGGACGGTTTGAATGTGCAGAAACTAGCTATCAAACTTGTGATTCCAATAAATTGCTGCCAGATTTTGACCGGAAAAACCGCTGAAAAAACTTTCAAAAAATCACATTATAGACAACTGCATCAAAATTCACTTGCTACCATTCCTGCAGCCCGAAGGGCAAGGACTAAAAGGTGTTAGTGATAATTACGCCCTGCTGACAGAGTAATTATTTCATCACCGAAAACTGCCTCAGAACACCGCTCATCGCCATGACTTGTCCAATGTCTAAAAGGTGCCACCGCCATGATCTCTCCAACTTTGGAAGAGCCATCACCGTATCAAACTATTCAACCTCGAAAGGCCAAATAACCAACTTAGTTTTTGTATAAATGTGAGGCATAGTCTGGATGCATGGAGTCCGAATTGTACGCAGTTGTAGCTGCTTGAACTTCTGTAAATTAATGTATGGTTTTATGTGTTATTTAACAGCCGTAGCTGTGTTCTTCTCTTCTTGTGTTTTCGCTGTTTACTTTGAATCTTTCATTTGGTATCAGAGCCAGAACTGCTTTGTTTCCTTCCACTGCTCTGTTTAGTTTTGAATTACCAGCGAACAACTATTAGAGTTGTTTCCTTTGTTTGTTGGGAAGTATTTGAGAATCGCTGTTCTGTGACTAAAAAAAAATTGTTGCGCTTATGATCAAATTGTTGTTGGTTTTGATTGTTGAGTGCGGTGGAGCTGCAATGGGTTGACAACTGAAGTTAAGTCAGCCTAAGTTTATATATGTGGTTGTATGTTTGTGCTGAATCATCCTTTCCGCATCTTCCTATTTTAATTGGAGTGTGAAATTGGCACATGCGGGGCAGGGTTTTTGTATAAGACATCTTTGTTCAAATTTTCATCATTTGAAGGCATCTTTCTTGGGTTTTTGTATAAGACATCTCTCGTTCAAATTTTCATCATTTGAAGGCATCTTTCTCTTTTTTGATGCAGGAGCATCCAAGCTCGGGGAGCTTATGGCTGGGAGTTTGTCTTTTTCTAAGAGTTTGAGTTTCTTTAGTTTTCATCTTCATTTACATTTCTAGGAATGGCTATCTCAGCTAGTGTTAGTGTTTTGTTCACGTGTTCTTTTTTACTTTTTAGTTTTATTTAAAATTTGTTTTTAGTTTACAAAACAAGAAAAGACAATTATTCAGAAACCACTTTATGTGTAACTACTCGCAGTTTGTTAACTATCCAGTGTTCTCTACAAAACAAAGAAAGGAAATGACTGTTGTAATCTTTTGACCATCATAGAATTGAATGAAGAAAAGGCACAGAAACATTTCTGAAGACAAACCTCTGAATCCATTCATGTCACAGCATTAGCATCTTTCCTACAAAGTACAATTAATTTATTTTCTTTTCTATAAGCATAATGAAGACAAATAAGTGAATAGTAAGCACCAAAGTGAGGAGAGCACCCACACAAGCCAACGGCACAAACAGAGCGAGCTTACGAAGACAACGAGAAAGCTATTACCCAAGAAAACAAGCTACAAGTATAGAAACAAACACGTAACCATTTTTTTTCCTTTGCAAATTTGTAACAATCGAAACTGCTGTATAAATATAAATATATTTGTCAAAGCAAGCATCCACAGTTCATTGTTCAGAGACCAATGCATAAAACAGAGTTGAGAAAACTACAAACCACCGCGAGGTCATTACAGGACCACATTAATGCAACCATGGTTACAATAGCAAAGCCATAAACAAAAACATACAAGAAGGCCAAAGGCACAAAGAGGCTAGGGCACAGCAAGGCCATAGCCAACCTCAACTAAAGACCCATAAAACCCTACAGCAAAATTCTTAACCAGTCAACAGGAAAATACCAAGGAGCGACCCTACTTGACTTAGGCATAGGCGATAAAGTGAGAGGACGATGAACAAGCCCATCACTCACCTGCATTGGCCAACAGGCAAGCCATTAGCAACGAATAACAAAACTATAGCTACAGTTACAAAACACAACCAGAAACAGAGGAAAGGGTTATGAGAAACTCACAGAGGGAGAGCCGAGCCCGTGTAAGCCAGAAGAGAAGCCAAGAAACTAAGGTTGCAGTCACCGAGTTGCTCACTGCCCACAAGTAGCAAAGGTTGTTAGTGATAGAGAGAAAACGAAGCAGATAAGACTAGCATGGAGGGAGGACATACCTTTTGGGCAACCGCTGAGTGAGAGTGAAAGCCAAGCCACTCCACAACTGCAGCCTATGTCAAAACAAAACCAGAAAAACAATCAAACTGTGAAGCAAGTGCATGGGGAAAGTCATGTAAACCAAAGTTGCAACTGAAAACACAACTAGAGTTGAGCGAAATTGACAACAGAGACCGATACCAAGGGTTCTAAACCCGGGTCTCAAAACCAAGAACGGAACAGGGAGCATAGACCTCATATGCAGGTGGAAACCCACACCAAGTTACAAGCCAAGCACAGTGGAAACGAAACCCCAACAAAGAGACAGAGCAAACCCTCATTTCGTGAAACTGCAGACCTCACAAGCAACACAACGACACAACAAATGGAATGAACAGTTCAAGATTTCGGAAATAGTAAGAGAGGGAAGGAACGAGGCCCAAGGCCAAGACACATGTCCTCATCACAATAAAACAACATTACGATATCATTAAGGTCAACCAACTACCGCGTTACTAAAATCCAATCAACAGTTTATCATTAACCCGAGGGTATTAAGGGCTAGACCCATCAAATTTAGGTATCAGAGCAGATACAGTTAACTGATTTTCTTATAAAATGGAAGCTGGAAGAAAAAGTCATGGCAGAGCTATTCGAAGAGTGGTAGATGAAGGATTGAGGGAAGAGATTAGGATCTTGAATGCCCGTTTGGCGACAGTAGAAGCAGGAAGGAGAAGGGATCCGGAAGTAGTGGATGACAGTGAAGAAGAAGCTGTAGTTACGACAGATGGATCAGATGAAGAAGGACTTGAAATCAAATTGTTAAGGTCAGTTTTGTTGGCTAGCTGTAAGACAAAGCTTGAAATTCCAAACTATGTTGGTATTTTGTCCACAGAAGTGCTGTTAGACTAGATTAGTGAGTTAGAAAAATATTTTGAATGTGAGGAGGTCAGTGAAGATAGAAGAGTTAAATTCACTGCCACGAAGCTGCAAGGACATTCGACCTTATGGTGGGACAGTGTCCAAGCGGAGAGGAGAAGATTGAATAAGTTACCCATTAAAAAGTGGACCAGAATGGTCGCCAAGATGAAGGGTAAGTTTTTGCCCAAGGATTACCAAATTGCTTTGTATCGACAGGTGCAGAATTTGAAGCAAAGAGGAATAACAGTGAAAAAATATACTGAAGAATTCTATCGGGTGAATTTCAGAGCTGGTTATACTGAAGACACCCCAGAGAAGATAGCAAGGTTTGGGAATGGCCTAAGGCTGGAGATATTGGACAAGATAAGTATTCTTTCTCCAAAAACCATAGAGGAAGCATAACATAGTGCCTTAAAGGTGGAAGAAAAGATCACAAGAAAGCAGAATGCCAGGAGAGGACAAGACACTGGCAAAGGAAAAGGAAAATCCTTTGACAGAGGAAGGATTGCCAACAACAGTGAGGAGGGAAGCAGTTCAAAGACCTCAGGGAAAATAGAGAAGGAAGGTAGCACTAGGGGAGGAAGGCCATATCAGAGAGGAAGGGGAAATGGCAGAGGCAGAGGAGCTGCTTACCAGTGTTACAAGTGCCACAAGTGGGGGCACAAATCCTTTGAGTGTCCTAAAGGAGAACAAACTGGTCAAAGAGGAGCATATGTTGCTCAGATAGAGGAAGCAAAGGCATCGCCTCAATACGTAGAGAATGTACCAGAGATAGGAGAGGCCTTAGTCTTGAACAAGGTACTACTAAAACTAGCAAAGGAAACAGTTTAACAAACCCAGAGAAAGGCATTATCCCACACTGTGTGCAAGTCGCATGGCAAATGCTGCAAACTGATTATAGATAGTGGAAGCACTGATAATCTGGTTGTAACAGAGATGGTGGAGAAATTGGGTTTAAAAAGATTGAAGCAACCAACTCCCTTATAAGGTGTCGTGGTTACAGAGGGGTCACCAACTGCTAGTTAATGAGCAGTGTGAGGTGGAGTTCCATATTGGAAAGTATAGGGACAAAGTGATTTGTGACATCATGCCCATGGACGTGTGTCATATTCTACTAGGTAGACCGTGGAAGTATGACCGAAAAGTTGTTCATGATGGGAAAACAAATTGTTGCAAGTTTGTCAAGGATGGGATTAAGCATACACTAGTACCCATCAAGGAAGAAGAAACAACAGAGACTAGTGGGACAAAATTATTGCTGGTGGGTGTAAAAGAATTTCTAAAACAAATTGAAGATGATGAGGTAAAGTATGTTGTTGTAAGGAGACCGAGAGCAATGCTGTTGCACACTGAAATTTCTGATTTACTTGAAGAAATCCAGGAAATGTTGTAGGAATTCAACGACATTGTCGTGGATGATTTACCGGATAAATTACCACCAAAGCGGAGTATCAGTCATCACATAGATTTCATCCCTGGAGCTAGTTTACCGAATAAAGCTGCTTACCAGATGAGTCCCAAGGACAACGAAGAGATCAAGAAGTAGGTACAAGAATTATTGGACAAAGGCTTGATATGGGAAAGTTTAAGTCCCTGTGCAGTTCCGACAGTTCTAGCTCCCAAGAAAGGAGGTGAGTGGTGGATGTGTATGGACTCACGAGCAATAAATGAAATTACTATTAGATACAAGTTTCCATTGCCACGAATGGATGACATGATGGACTGCTTGAGTGGGGCAGCATATTTTTCGAAGATAGATCTGCAGAGTGGATACCACCAGATTAGAATCAGAGAAGGGGACAAATAGAAAACATCTTTCAAGACTAATGAAGGGCTGTATGAATAGCTGGTGATGCCATTTGGGTTGAGTAACACCCCTAGTACTTTCATGTGCCTAATGAACGAGATGTTGAAGGAGTTCATTGGGAAATTTGTGATTGTGTATCTTGACGAGATATTGATTTTCAGCAAAACCAAGGAGGAACATTTTCGACATGTTCGATATGTTCTAGAGAAGTTGCAGCAAAACAAGTTGCTGATAAATCTAAAAAAATGTACCTACTTTCAGAAGGAGTTAGTCTATTTGGGTTTTGTCATTGCAGAAAATGAGTTGAAAATGGACCCAGAAAAATTTGCAGCTATACTTAGCTGGCCATCTCCTAAGAGTCTGTTCGAAGTTCGTAGTTTTCATGGGTTGGCAAGTTTCTATCACAAGTTTATAGAGAATTTTAGTGGAATCTGTGCACCTATGTTGGATACAATCAAGAAGGCAAGTCAACCTTTTCAGTGGACTAAAGCTACAAAGAAGAGCTTCCAGATATTGAAGAAAAAGATCACTAAGAGGCCAATTTTGAGGCTGCCTGATTTCAACAAACTTTTTGAAGTTCATTGTCATGCCAGTGGTATAGCCATTGGAGCCGTACTCAGCCAGGAAGAGAAACCAGTAACCTATTTTAGCAAAAAATTAAATGAAAGCAGGCAAAAGTATACATCCTATGACAAGGATTTTTATGCTGTCATCCAAGCCTTGAAGCATTGGAGGCATTATTTGTTGGGTAATGAGTTTGTCTTGTTTTATGATAATTTTGCATTACAGTATGTTGCGTAGCAACATAAGCTGAATCACAAACATACAAAGTGGGTTGCGTACTTGCAGAGCTTTACATTCGTATTGAAGCATATAGGTGGTCAAGCGAACAAGGTTGCAGATGTACTAAGCGGAATAGTTCTACTCGTATCAAACATATGCAAATTTCAAGGAGGCTTATGAAGCTTGCCAGAATCCATTGTTGAGGAACAATAGTCCATGGTTGGACTATAACTTGCAGGAGGAGTTGTTATTCAAGGGAGGACAGTTGTGTGTCCCAAAATGTTCGTCCCAGAATGTTCGATGAAGGAGAACATCATCGAGGAAAAACATAGTGGAGGTTTAGGTGGACATTTCAGCATTGATAAGACCTTGGATCAGCTCAGTCATTTCTATTACTAGTCGAAGATGTGAAGAGACGTGCAGTGGTATGTGACCAGGTGTAAGATATGTTAGTTGGTGAAAGGGCACAGTCAGAACATGGGGTTGTATACACCCTTGCCTATTCCAAACAGACTGTGGGATTCAGTCAGTTTGGACTTTGTCCTGGGTCTGCCCAAAACACAACAGGGTTTTGATTCCATCATGGTGGTGGTGGACCGATTTTCGAAGATGGCACACTTTATCCCTTATAGAAAAACCAGTGATGCTACTCACATAGCACACTTGTTTTTCACTGAAGTCGTCATACTGCACGACTTACCCAAGTCCATTATTTCCAACAGGGACGTGAAATTCACAGGGCAATTTTGGCGCACCTTGTGGAAAAAGATGGACACGAAGTTAAATTTTAGCTCCGCTTATCACCCACAGACTGATGGGCAGACAGAGGTAGTGAAAAAAAGCTTAGGAAACCTACTACGGAGTCTAGTTGGAGAAAATTCACGAATGTGGGATCGTATGCTTGCTCAAGTGGAATTTGCTTACAACGATTCACCGAATTGAAGCACAGGAGGTAGTCCTTTTTAGATCTTGTATGGAATGCATCCCTGAGGAGTGCATGAGTTATGAGATTTGGGGCAGTTAGAAAGAAGAAGTACTGATGGGAAAGACTTTGTAAGAGCAATTAACGACCTACATGAGCAGGTGAAGACAAAATTACAGGACAACAGTCAAAGGTACAAACAGAAAGTAGATTTGAAATAGCGGGATGTACAATTTAATGTGGGGGATCAGGTTCTAGTGCATTTGCACAAAGAAAGATTTCCTAAGGGCGAATACAATAAGCTAAAATTCAAAAAAATTGGACCTTGTAAAATTCTGTGTAAATTTTCTGCAAATACCTTTGAGCTGCAATTGCCTCCAGGTATACGAATATCACTCATCTTCAATGTGGCAGATTTATTCCCATACACTACCAGTCCAGAAGAGGACAATTCGGCATAGCCAAAGCGGGACACCCAGGAAAGGAGTAGTTCATGGATGAGACAAATGCCTTAAGCTCAACCACTTGAAATCGAAGGAATCCTCAATACACAGGTGGCTAGGCAGACTCAGAGAAAGGAGTACCTACAATACCTCATCAAGTGGAAGCACCTCCCTATTGAGGACAGTTCATGGCTTGATGCAGGACAGATACAATGTGTAGGGTATTCTATCGAGGAGCTCATGGACTAGAGCCATGAATTTTCACCTACCCCGGGAGCCTGATGTAGGAGCATCCAGCTCAGGGAGGTCATGGCTGGGAGTTTGTCTTTTTCTAACAGTTTGAGCTTCGTTAGTTTTCATCTTCATTTACATTTCTAGGAATGATTATCTCAACCGGTGTTAGTGTTTTTCTCATGTGTTCTTTTTTACTTTTTTGTTTTATTTAAAATTTGTTTTTAGTTTACAAAACAAGAAAAGATAGTTATTCAGAAACCACTTAATGTAACCACATAATGTAACTACTGGCAGTTTACTAACTGTCCATTGTTCTCTACAAAACAAAGAAAGGAAACGGCTGTTGTAATCTTTTGATCATCATAGAATTGAATGAAGAAAAGGCACAGAAACGTTTCTGAAGACAAACATCTGAATCCATTCATCTTACAGCTTTAGCATCTTTCCTACAAAGTACAATTAATATATTTTCTTTTCTATAAGCATAATGAAGATATATAAGTGAATAGTAAGCACCAAATCAAGGAGAGCACCCAGACAAATGAGCAACACAAACAAAGTGAGCTTAAAAAGGGAACAAGAAAGCTATTACTCAAGAAAACAAGTTACAGGTACAGAAACGCACACGTAACCATTTTTTTTCCTTTGCAAATTTGTAACAATCGAATCTATTGTATAAATATAAATATATTTGCCAAAGCAAGCATCCACAGTTCATTGTTCAGAGACCAATACATAAAATAGAGTTGACAAAACTACAAACCACCGTGAGGTCATTACAGGATCTCATTAATGCAACCATGGTTACAATAGTAGAGCCATAAACAAAAACATACAGGAAAGCCACAGGCATAGAGAGGCCAGGGCACAGCAAGGCCATAGACAACCTCAACTAAAGACCCATAAAACCCTACAGAAAAACCCTTAACCAGTCAACAGGAAAATACCAAGGAGCAACCCTACCTGGCCCAAGCATAGGCGATAAGGCAAGAGGACGACGAACAAGCCCGTCACTCACTTGCATTGGCCAACAGGGAGGCCATTAGCAACAAATAACAAAACCACAGCCACAATTACAAAACACAACCAGAAACAAAGGAAAGGGTTATGAGAAACTCACCGAGGGAGAGCCAAGCCTGTGCAAGACAGAAGAGAAGCCACAGAACTAAGGTTGTAATCACTGAGTTGCTCGCTACCCATAAGTAGCAAAGATTGTCAGTGATGGAGAAAAAACGAAGCAGATAAGACCAACATGGAGGGAGGACATACCTTTTGGGCGACCGCCAAGTGAGAGCGAAAGTTGAGCCACTCCACAACCACAACCTATGTCAAAACAAAACCAGAAAAATAGTCAAACTGTGAAGCAAGCACATGGGGAACGATCATGTAAACCAAAGCTGCAAATGAAAACACAACTAGAGCCGAGAAAAATTGACAACAGAGACTAATACCAAGGGTTCCAAACCTGAGTCTTGAAACCAAGCATGGAATAGGGAGCATAGACCTCCTCTGCAGGTGGAAACCCTCACCAAGTTGCAAGCCAGGCACAGTGGAAACGAAACCCCAGCAAAGAAACAGAGCAAGCCCTCATTTTACGAAACCGCAGACCTCACAAGAAAAACAGTGGCACAACAAATGGACTGAACAATTTGGGGTTTCAAAGGATAGTAAGAGTGGGAAGGAATGAGGCCCAAGGCTAGGACACATGTCCTCATCACAATAAAACAACAGTCCAATATCATTAAGGTCAACCAACCACCGCATTAATAAAATCCAATCAATAGTTTATCATTAACCCGAAGGTATTAAGGAATGGACCCATCACTTTCCGAGCCTGAATTTCTTATTGGATTTCCCAAGAAGGGAATCATGGAATTTCTGGGAAAAAAAAGATTTGAAAATCTAGTAGAACGACCGTAATAGGAGAATTGGTTGTAGCAACATTTTTTTTTCTTATTTTGATTCTTATAGTTATTTGAATCATTTGTTGAGTCTTCAATTGAAAGTTGGTTACTATTGTAGTGCAGAGCTTCCAGGAGTGCCAATGAGATTTGGCATTGAAGCTTGCCAGGTAGGAGAGTTGCAAGTTGTACCTGCACTTAATGTTGACATTGTGGAAAGTATTATTTGCCAAATATTATTTAAATTTGTTAATGTGTGTGTCTAATAAGAGTCAAAAGTTGTTTCGACTGTTGTGTACATGAATGAGCACCAGCTTGCAGAGTTGCCCGGAGAAGGTACCGTGGAAAGAAACACCGCGGCCACAGTTGCAATCTAGAGCCAAGACAACAATTTTTTCAGTTTTAACTGACGCCATAAAGAGTAAGGAATTAGAATGAGCCATTGTAGTCAAGCTAGTTTGGCAATCGCAACGCTGTAGAGTTTGCGTTGTTGAAGCATTGAAGCTAGAGTTGGCTATCTTCCTATCTTAATTGGAAAGTTAATTATAACTATATTGGAATTATTTAATTTGCAACTCTAAATAACCTGGTAGTGTGGTTTGGAAGCGACCATATGAAGGAAGGAATTTAGACTAAAATTCGATTTACGTTGGAATTTTGTCTATAACATAATATTGAAGGTTTATTTATCTGACATCCGTATATTTTTAATTTAATGGCATGCATATGTTGATCTCAAGATGCTTTGTTGTGAAGTTGAACGCAGCTTGAGAAAGAAGGTAGAGGCAAAGAAGTTTTGAGTTTGGAAGTAATAATGTGATAAAGAGCGTGTAGTATTCTCATTAAACAAATGGGAAAATAAAAGAGGTTGAGAGGTCTAGTAGAAGACAAAGAAAAAATCAAAGATGATTGGTGTAGTTTTGATTTGCTACCACCACCTATGTTTACTGGTAAATATTTTGATTTGTGGGTTATTAGAATGCTTGCTTTTCTTCGAGCTAAAGACTTAATTGAGCAGAGGTCTAATAACCCATATGATGAAGCATGCCGTGCTTTAGCATTAAATTTTATAAAACAAGGATTTGATGAGAAATTTTTGTGCAAGGTAGCAAAATCTACCACTTCCAAGGAAGTATGGAAGATCCTTGAAGCAGAATTTGGTGCAAGGGGGAGTAATCAAGTCGAAGATAGTAGTGTTCTTCAACCTATTGTAGTAGTGCTTGAATATGAGAATGAAGATGGATTTGTAGTAACGAATCTACA
Organism: Pinus taeda; assembly: GCA_000404065.3. Lineage (NCBI taxonomy): Eukaryota > Viridiplantae > Streptophyta > Pinopsida > Pinales > Pinaceae > Pinus > Pinus taeda. The sequence goes on along the minus strand of APFE030693600.1, from coordinate 264,104 downwards.
GAGAGATGAAGATTTTGGTGAATCTCACTTGAAAGTGGATCACAATCTTGATGGTGTATTCCTAGCAGAAGTGGATTTTGGCATAGATAGTGTTGCCAATGGAGAAGAAACTAATTCAATGGATCCAACAATTTAAATTGTTGATGTTAAATTGATATGAACTATTCACTAGTGATGAGTGGTTGGATATGATCCAACAAAAACACCTTATTAATACATTGCTATTTGATGAGAGAATCCCACTTGTGTCTAAAAGCCAAGTGGAAGATACAGAGACAGAAATAGAGTCAGAGACAAAGAAGGAAGCCCATGAAGAGAAAACAAAGACAGAGGAAAATCCAGTGAAGGAATAGAACCAATGTGGTTCTGCAAATATTTTTAATTCTAACATTGATTCCCAATGTGCAGGTACACATAATGATTATGAAGAAAAGTTAAATTTCCTTGAAGCATGGCTTGCAATGCCATGCCTCGATGAAATCTACATAGAAGTTGTAGCAATGAATGTTGAAGACAACATGGATGATGCAAATGTCAATGAAATTTTCATGTATTGGAATTATGAAGATATAAAAATATATTATGAACTTATGTTGGAGCGAATTGATAATGAGAAGATTGATGATGAAGAACAAACTATAGAATATGACATGTGGCAACAGTCCACATACAAGCAAAATTTTGAAGACGCAGAGGACATCCGTGGAGAGCCAGAAATGATTTTAGATGTTTTTATGATAAACAAATATATCGTGATAGAAGAGTTGCAACATCAAATGAAGCAACTGAAATTTGGAACCTAGGCCAAAAGGACAAAGATGAAGCAGTTTAGAGGATACAGGATCTCGAAGAAAAGGAAAAAGAAATCGAGCAAAAGAGTTGATGTCAAAGTTTTTGAATCATTGTAAGCCTAGCCGAGACTTAGACTAATAGGCATATTTAATTTATGTTGAGTCAAGGTTAAGTTGTCGGTCATAATTAAGGGGGAGTGTTGGTGATAATTACGCCCGATTGACAGAGTAATTATTTCATCATCAAAAACTGCCTTAGAACACTGCCTCACTGCTTCATCGCCATGACTTGTCCAGCGTCCAAGAGGTGCCATCGCCATGATCTCTTCAACTTTTGAAGAACCATCACCACCTCAACCTATTTAGTGTCAAAAGCGCAAATAACCAAAATAGTTTTTGTATAAATGTAGACAAGGCATAGTCCAGATGCATGGAGTCTGAATTGTACGTAGTTGTAGATTCTTGACCTTCTATAAATTAATGTTTGGCTTTATGTGTTATTTAACAGCTGTAGTTGTGTTCTTCTCTTCTTGTTTTGTTTCCACTGTTTACTCTGAATCCTTCAAAAAGAAGGGTTTTGATGGTTTATGTAGTCACAAAGATAAAGTGTTGCCCTCCCTATAATATATAATACCAATGTGATATGTCATGTCCCATAATAGTTAAGTATAAAAGTATAAAGGAGTTCTAGAGCTTAGGGATATAAAATATTGTAAAAAAATGAGAATCATCACTCGTCATTGACTTTTGCAAGGAAGTTTCCAAGCCACATGAATTTATATATGTTTACCCTATAAAGTTGACCAGCAAAAAGAATAGTGGAGATAACAAAATAAATTAACATGTGTGGTAAGTATGAAGTAAAAAAACAATTACTTCTGGAAGTTTATTTACTTAGAAGGGAGATATCACATTAACTATTACAAGTAAATTTCTGCACTTTATCTTGACAATTATGCTATTTTTAAAATGGGTAGGTTACAAAGACCAAAAATATCCTTGACTTAACTTTTATTTCCAAATGGAAGAGCCAACCATGGCATGCTCTTATCATGATCTTCAAAAGTCTCTTAATCTCATCACTGTAGATGAGAACAATCTCAAACACTCCTCCTCTTTCCTTGATTTCATTTTATACCTGTTGGAAAGGTGAAGGAGACAAAGCATGAATTCACACAAAACACGAGTTGTTGCTCTTCTATTGATCACACAAAAGATGATGCATACAATGAACCCGGTGAAGGGTATTTAAACCTTTTCGACTAGATACTCACCTAAAATATCTTGACATGCAACCACATGCAATCACACACTCAAAGTTGTCTATCACTTAACTCGACTTGACTCAACACTCAAACAATCAACCACTCAATCACTGAGTTCACTGACTCTCTATGTTTAGCCAACTCCTCATGCAGGAGTAATTATCTTATTTTACACTCCCCCTTAATTACGACTGTTAAACTAAAACATGAATCATGAAAACTCAAACATGCCTATTGTTCTATGTCTCATCTAGGCTTAGAACACCCAAGTTTCTTATATGAAACTCAAACACATCTTGTGCTAATGAATTAATAAATATATCAGCCAATTGATCACTAGATTTACAAGGCTTCAATTGAACTTCTCCATTGCTCACAAGTTCTCTAATAAAGTGATATCTAATATCAATATGCTTGCTCTTCTGATGAAACACACTATTCTTGGAGAGTGAAATCACTGAGGTTTGTCACAATATATTGTTGTTGATCCTTATTGTTTCTGCTTGAGTCCATCAAATACTCTTCTTAACCACACTGCTTGACATGCTGCTGATGTTGTTGCTACATATTCTGCTTCTATCGACAAAAGTGTCACAATGGGATGCTTCTTATATGCCCATTAAATCACACATTAACCAAGATGGAACACTTAACTAGAAGTGTTCTAACTATCATCCAAACTACTTGCAAAATCACGATCTATGTATCCAATCAAATCCTTCTTTTCTATGCTTTCATACATAATGCCACAATCTCTAGTAACTCCTGCTATGTATCTCAGAATTCGTTTTCCCTCACTCCAATGTGTGTCTTTTGGAGTCTCCATAAATCTGGAAGTCAAACTCACTCCTTGCATGATATCTGGTCTTGTAGTTGTGAGATACTTGAGGCTTCCAACCAATCTTTTGAATAGATTTGGATTGACATATGATCCTTCATCATCCTTTCTTAACTTTGTACCTGTTGCAACTAGTGTAGGGACAGGTTTGCAATTTTCCGCCTGAATCTTTTCAAAAAATCTTTGGCATATTTATTTTGACAAATAAGAATTCGCTTTTCATATTTCTCAACTTCTATGCCAAGAAAATATTTCATGAGACCAAGATCTGTCATCTCAAATTCTTTCATCATGGCTGCTTTAAATTCATCTAGGTCAAAATCACATGTAAAAATCATGTCATCAACATATAAGTAAACAATCAAAATTTTTCCATGCTCATTTACCTTTGTGTATAAGGTAGGCTCAATGTTGCTTCTTCAAAATCCATTCTTAATCGTTTAGTTGTCGATTATGCTATACCAAGCTCTAGGCGCTTGCTTTAGTCCATAGAGCACTTTCTTCAACTTGTTAATTTTCTCTTCATTGCTTTCAACTTCATATCCTGAAGGCCACTGAACATAAATTTATTCTTCTAGAATTCCATTCAATAAGGTTGATTCCACATCCATCCGATATACTTTCCACTTGTTCTGACCTCCTGTGGCTAGAACTTCTCTTACAGTATCCAATCTGGCGGCTGGAGCAATTTTTTCTCCAAAGTCTATTCCCAGTTGCTACAAGAATCCTTTTGCTACAAGTCTAGCTTTAAATCTTTCAATTTCACCTTTCTCATTTAACTTTGTCTTGTACACCCACTTCACACCAATGAGATTTTTGTCCTTTGATAAATTAGCCAAATCCCATGTATCATTTTTTTCAATAGCTTCAATTTCTTCATCCATGGCTTGCAACCAATTTTCATCTATAATTGCTTCTTCAAGCAAAGAAGGTTGGAATGAAAACAATGCAAAATTTGAACTAACATACAGATAATCATAATTATCTTTCAAACTTCTCATCTTTCTCTTACCATTGCTTGATTCATCATCTGATTGATTGCTGGGAGAATCTTGATTTGTTGATCTGCTTGAAGATCCGTGCTACTCTGAAAATCTAGGAGTCCTTATTGGTGCGTCTCTGTTTGGTGTCTTCACCTGTGATTCTTGCTGCTCCTTTTCTGCTACATCACCTTCTTCCATCAGTGGCACTTGTACATAAACTGTTTTGTCTATAGTTCCATTCCATGACTCATTTTCTTTGAACACAACATATCTGCTAATTATGGTATTCTTTGTGACAAGGTTATACAATTTGTAATCTTTTGATTGCTCGCTATAACCAGTGAATATGCATTTTTCACTTTTATCATCTAATTTTCCTCATTGCTCCTTAGGCACATGTGCATAAGATACACATCCAAATACTCTGAGATGAGATACACTACAATACATACCTGACCATGCTTGTTCTGGTACTCTATTCATCACACTCTTTGTAGGAGATCTGTTGATCACATAAATAGCACATGCAACTGCTTCTGCCCAATACTCATTAGACAAGTTTTTGCCTTTAAACATTCTTCTTACCATGTTCATAATTGTCCTATTATTTCTCTTTGCTACACCATTCTGTTGTGGTGTGTACCTGGTTGTAAACTGTCTTCTGATCCCATGTTGTCTGTAGTAATCATGGAATTACTTTGAGTCATATTCTCCACCACGATCTGACCTCAATACCTTGACTTTTCGATCACTTTGGTTCTCTACTAAGGCTTTGAATTCTTTGAACTTTGCAAAAGTTTTAGACTTTTGCTTCAAGAAGTAAACCCAAGTCTTTTTGCTATAGTCATCCATGAAAGTGAGGAATTAACAACTTCCACCAATCGACTGTGTCCTTATAGGTCCACACAAGTCTGTATGCACTAGCTCAAGATGTTTCTTTGCCCCGTATGCAACTCCATTTGGAAAACTTTCACAGTGATTCTTTCCCAAGATGCAACACTCACAAGTACTAGCAGGTTTTTTGATGGGAGGTAATCCTCTCACCATCTATTTCTGTGGCAATAATCTTAAACCCGAAAAGTGCAAGTGTCCAAATCGAAAGTGCCATAACCAATAATCATGAGAACATAAAACTATAAAAGAACTCACTTGACCACTGTAATTCAAAATTAGAGGAAAGAGTCCGTTTCTCGTCATTTGCACCTTTTCTATCAGTTTCTTGCTTGGGGGCTTGTCATATATAACAACTTCTTGACCTTGAAAGATAACTCTGTATCCTTTCTGTGTCAATTGACTAACACTTAACAAATTATATTTGAGACTAGGAACATAATATACCTCTGATATTGTCTTCGACTCCCCCTGCTTGGTCAGAATGTTGACCACTCCTTTCCCATCTACTTCCACAGTCTTGTTAGTTCCCAAATTTACCTCTGTTTTCACAAATTGATTGACATTTGCAACCAAATCCTTGTTTCCTGTCATGTGGTTACTGCAACCATTGTCTAACAACCACACACTAGAAGAAAGTTCATGCATGGTATGGCAAGCTAAGAACATGGAGTTAGAACTCTCTATAGTGACATTAGATCTTTGGTTCCCTTGATCAACGATCTTCTTTCTGCAATCACGAGCATAGTGACCAAATTTATTGCAATAATATTATCTCACCTTTGATTTGTCAACTCTTTGATTATTGTTGAAGCTTCTGTAGTTGCTTCCACTTTCATTTTCATGCTCTTCTCGGCCATCTTTCTGACCACCATATATTCCACTTTGTCCTCTACCTCTCGATTTACTTTTGTCTCGACCTTTGTCTCTTGAAATAGAAACCTGAATTTTGAAAGCGGTCTCTAAAGTGGAATCCTTATTTCTGTCTATCCTTGTCTCAAGCGATAGAAGTGATCCCATCAGCTCAACAACTATCAATGATGCCAAATCCTTGGCTTCTTCTGTGGCTTCTACCACAACATCAAATTTGGTAGACAAAGATTGGAGGACCTTCTCAACCACTCTTCAATATTTTATATCTTCACCATAAATATTTAACTGATTTACGATAGTTATCAGTCGATTCATGAAAGAATTGATGTCCTATGTCTCCTTCATCTGCAAACTTTCAAAATCTTTCCTAGTATTATGCAACTTAACAATATTGACTTTGGCCATACCTTTATAGTTTTTCGCTAAAGTATCCCATGCTACTTTTGTTGAAGACATGATCATAATATTTTGGAATACTACTCAGTTCATTCCCTACTGAATAAGCTACAACACATGTGCATTCTTCTTCTTGTCTTTCTTCCATTGTTCCCTCTCTATATTACTGAGAGCTTGTTCTTCTTCTTCGTTCTTAGGTTCTAGAAAAGCAAACTTGACATAATCCCAAGCATCATGTGCCCACAATGTGGTCGCCATCTTAATGGCCCATACATCATAATATTTCCCTGTAAATGGTAGGAACTGGGGTTGGAAATTTGAGAAATCCATCTTTCTCTAAAAATTTCTCTTTGGAAAACCCAAAAAAATCTCTTTTATAAACTTTACAAATCTTTTCAATAAAAACCTAATTTGTTTTTTTTTTATACAAAAAAATCTTTTGATATAAAAGAAAACAATTTTATAAAACTTTACCTAAAAAGCTCACATTCACACTTTTTAAAATGTCTCATAAAAAACTTCACGTTAATCCTTTTGAGAAACTTAACCTTATATTATTGCCGCGTGAATTTCTCTTCACTTTTTCTTTTTCGATTTTTTTTCTTCGGCGTTCACTTTTAGTTGGGTTGATTTTTTTCAACTTTCGAATTCCACTCCAAAGAACTAGAGGCTATAGTAGCGGCCAAAACTGGGGTTGTCTTTAATTAGCCAATGATTCATTGACTTCCACATGAACGAGTTTACCTATTTGGACTTTCGGCCCTCGCTCTATTAAAAAAATTAGTCACACATTACGGCTCTGCAAGCTGCGACTGCAGGCTCTAACACTTCCAATAACAGTCCGCATGCATGCAAAATGACATGAGGTAATCACTATTAACTAGAAAATATGAATTTCTCTCCTATCACACAGATTACTGCAAATCTATTTTCCGTACCTCTTTGTAATCTCACTCTGATACCAATTTGTTGGAAAGGCTGATACCAATTTGTTGGAAAGGTGGAGGAGACAAAGCATGAATTCACACAAAACATGAGCTACTACTCTTCTATTGATCACATAAAACATGATGCATACAATGAACTCGGTGAAGGGTATTCAAACCTTTTCGACTAGACACTCGGCTAAAATATCTTGACATGAAACTACATGCAATCACACACTCAAAGTCGTCTATCACTTAACTCGACTTGACTCAACACTCAAACACTCAACCACTCAATCACTCAGTCAACTGACTCTTTATGTGTAGACAACTCCTTATGCAAGAATAATTATCTTATTTTAACATTACCTTTATAATATATTCCATCATACAACATGAGCACGATCGGGTATAGAAAAACATACCGTCTTTCCCACAAGCTCAACTACGAGGACATGTTACAAGAGTGAGAACACATAAATTATCAACAACACCCACCAGATTACTCAAGTTTCACCGTGTTAGGGTCCAACCCTAACCCCCTTATTTATGTAATAAGGTTGAGTTGTATTTATAGTTAGTTAAAGAGTCAACAAAGCCCATATAATAATTGTAAGTGGTTGACTCGCATTTAAAGAAGGGGCCACAGTTAGTTGCAAATGGGCCATGGTATTAGATAGATGGTATTAATAAGAACCATGGTACTGAACCATGGTATTCCATGTATGAATCCTATATAAAGGATAGAGACTTCCCTTGAGGAGCATCGTGTCTTATTTTGTAATTGAGCCCAGCTCTATTGGAGGTTGCCCCCTCGAACAGGGAACTGAACATTGCTTTCCTTTCTGAATAATAAAATACATGCTTTTATTTCTGATTGTTCTATGTTCTGGGTATATTTCTTCGCCTATTTGGTATTCTGGTATCTTCTCACAGGTCAAGAGCATAACAAATCGTATCAAAGCACTTTCTAGGGCCAGTGGGATCTCCATTTTTAGTAGAATTTTTTTTGGCTAGAGACATGTTTCGACGTCTTTAAACCACGGGATCTGTCGTTGAGTGCATAAACCTGTGGATTTGGCGAGGCACACATGCAGGAAATATAAGAGGTGGTCATGCTTATTGGACTCCCTTGTAACCCTTGTGGCTACCCCTTCGAGTAGTAGCGCATTAGATAGAACCGTGCACTAACTGTCTTCCAAGTACCCTCTGGGTATATCGGAAGCCCCCTAGACTCTCTTGAAACCTCGCCATAGATAAACCGTCGACCGTCTTGCTACCACAGTACATTGAGAACAACACTCGGGGAGATTACTTGCACGTACGATAGGGTAGTTGGGTTTTACGGCTAAGGGTATGGTTGATCCTCCTTGGTTAGTGCCCTAAAATATTGGGCCGAGTACTACTGTTGGACCCTTATATAAATTGCGATCTGTAGCACCTGACACTCCTTGAGACCATAGTTCCCTTGTCTCTCTCTAGATCATGAATCATCTTTTCCAGACCAGATCTAGCATATTGGGTTCTGTCACCACCGCAATAATCAGTTCCACCATTCAGATCTATCAAATCCACCATTTAGATCTATCAGATCCACCAATCAGATCTATCAGATCCACCATTCAGACCCATCAGTTTGGGTTCTGTAGCAGTCGCAACAATCAGATCCGTGATTCAGATCTAGCAGCAGGGGTTCGACCACTGCCACATTCCTACTCATACTCTGCAGTTGAGAGTTTCGCGGACAAATCTGACTATTTGTGTGGCTCCTATACTTGGGCGTGATTCTCGCAGGACATTGGGCGGAATTAACTTTTGTGGGAATCAGCTACTATACTATTCCTAAGCGAGGAGTAAAACTCCTTTCGGAGTAAAAAATCAAGTCGATGGGTTGAGCAAGGTGGTACCATTCACTTGTTAGCATCAAAATTTTGGGTGGTGTTATCACTCAGGTTGTTCCCTGCTTCCTAAAGGGAATACGGCTGAGGTAACCACTGACCAATCTTTTAGCCACAGGTTCTAGCCTACCTGCAACCAGAGAGGGCTCTCTCTTTATAGTCTAGCTTTGTTGATGAATGTTTTTAGGCTAGTTATGGTGTACTGTTTTGAATTTGGATTTTTGTGGGTTGGTGAATTCAGATAGAACTGAGATACAGATCATACGACAGTTTGTTCCATTGGGCAATGGAGTTGAGGTATTTGTGCTACTGAAAGTGGATTATAGAGTGTTACTGCAGAGCAAGTTAGGCATATGTGAAACAATTTATCAGATTTGTTGATGAAATTATGGAATTAGTGAGTGAAAGGTAGTTAAGAATCTTTCACTATGCTAAATGAAGAAACATGAAGGTATTGCTTAAGAGCAGTTAAGAATTCTTAAACAGTATTCACCCTGACAGGATTAGTTCAGACATGAGCAATTAAGAATTCATATCTATGGCTGATCCAGAAGAAAACATATTTAGAAATAGAGATTGAGCATAGGGTGTTTGAAACAAATCCTAGGCTATTCTTTTTCTCTACTTACTAAGATTATGAAAACATAAGAGTTATGTAATACACAGAAAACACATACACAGTTAAGAGAGACTTATTGATTCAGCAAATGACACAGGAATTCTGCAGCTAAACAAAGCTTTACATATCCATCTTCAGACAACGTTGGAACCAGAAATCTCCATCAGCAATTTGTATTATCAAAAAATGTCTCTAGAATACAATAGAGATCTTCAGAAAGAATTACACTACAACCTACCCTCAATGCATTATCTGAGGGGATATATATACAAAATAGGGTACAAAATATCTCAGTAGAGAGTTATTGTGCAATAAATTGCACCACCAACTCTCTTACAAAAAGTAAATGAA
>APFE030693600.1:194657-225034 GCA_000404065.3 Pinus taeda | reverse complement strand
ACTAATGAGAATGGTGGATTAAGTCGAATTAGGAGGCTGAATGAGCCCATATAATTACCCATTTCTGGGGCTCATCAATACCCTCTGCGGACTCCAGGCAGGTGCTCCTTCTATCATTAGCTCGCATAGGATGGAAAATTTGTTAAAAAAGCACCACCATGGAGTTATAGCCCAATTTAGTGCCATCTAGGCCTTTGAACTAACTTCCCTTCATATTCATCCTGAGATGCAACAGGTCTTAAACAACCATATGTAGGTCTTTGACAAGCCTCATGAGCTTTCACCCTCGAGAGGGGAACATGATCATAGCATTACTTTGGTCCCAGGGGCACAACCACCAAATGTGTGCCCACATAGATATCCTCTCGCCCAAAAGAATTAAATTAAAAAAATCATCAAGGAACTCTTGGAAGCCGGTGTCATTCATCCTAGCATTAGTCATTATTCATCGCCTGTGGTCATGGTGCTCAAAAAAGATGGAGAATGGCGTATGTGTCTAGACTTCAGGGCCCTCAACAAGTTGACGGTCAAAGATAAATTTCCCATCCCGGTTGTTGGATATGCTTGATGAACTAAATGGGGCTGAATTCTTTACTAAGCTCGACCTTCGCTCGGGCTATCACTAAATTTGCATGAAAGAAGTAGACATTCCAAAGACTGATTTCCAAACTCATGAAGGCCATTATGAATTCCTGGTCATGCCATTTGGTCTCTGTAATACCCCGTCCACTTTTCAGAGCCTCATGAATCACTTGCTCAAACCATATCTTAGAAAATTTGTCCTTGTTTTCTTTGATGACATCCTCATCTACAGCCTCACCTAGGAAAAACATCTTCAACATGTAGACTTGCTCTTGCAACTGCTCTAGAAGCATAAATTATTTTTCAAATTTTCCAAGTGCTCTTTTGACATGGAAGAAGTTGAGTATTTGGGCCACATTGTGGGGCGTGAAGGGGTCACGGTGGATCCCAAAAAGATCTAGGCAATGCAAGATTGGCCTCAACCAAAGACCTTTGAAGAGCTTGAGAGGATTTTTGGGTCTCATCAGCTACTATCACAAATTTGTCCACAATTAGGGTCGCATTGCTAGATCCCTCACTCACCTTCTCAAGAAAAATTCATTCCTCTGGAATGATGAAGCGCAACAAGCATTTATATCTCTCAAACATGCCATGTGTTCCACTCTCGTATTGGCACTACTCGACTTCACCAAATCTTTTGTGATTGAATGTGATGCTTTAGGTACGGGTATTGGGGCTATCTTAATGCAGGAGGGTCGACCCTTGGCCTTAACTAGCCAACAACTAAGTGGGACAAATGTGGGGCAATCTACCTATGAGATGGAGATGATGGCCATCTTACATGTAGTGGATACTTGGCGACCATACTTATTGAGGCAGCATTTCCAAATCTGCATAGACCATCAAAGCCTTAAATATTTTTTGGAGCAACGCCTAACCTCGCCACAACAAAATAAATGGCTAGCCAAAATGTTGGGATATGATTATGAGATAATTTACAATAAAGGGCGCGAAAATGTTGTAGCGGATGCTTTATCACACCAATTTGAGGAGGAAAGCACCCTGCTAGTAATCTCTCTTCCCATTCCAGAGTGGATTGAAGAGGCTCGCAAGGAATGGTTTTCACATCCTTTGCTCTCCCAACTCATTAATAAATTGCAGGTGGATTCAAATTCCATAGCGGCTTACTCTTGGCAAGATGAGATTCTTCACTACAAGGACAAAGTAGTGATATCACCAACATCCACCCTCAAAAGTCGCATTTTGGCAGAGTTTCACTCCTCCCACTGCAGGCCATTCAGGCTTTCATAAGGCTTATGCTCGCACTTGACGTTCATTCTTTTATATAGGTATGAAAAAGGATATTCTTACTTTTGTAGCTGAGTGTGATGTGTGTCAGCACCACAAAGGAGAAACAGTCATATCCCCAGGCACATTATAGCCATTGCCTATCCCTGCCTCAATCTGGACGGAGGTTTCTATGGATTTCATTACGGGTCTTCCGAAGTCAGACAACAAGTCAGTCATCATGGTGGTTATGGACAGACTTTCTAAGTATTCTCATTTTTGTGCCCTACTTACACCAGCTTTGGTGGCTCAATCTTTCATGAATCAGATCTTCAAATTGCATGGCATGCCCACTTCCATTGTGTTTGATCGTGACCCGATCTTCACTAGTAACTTTTGACAGGAACTCTTCAGGCTACAAGGTACCCAACTACAACTCAATACTTCCTATCATCCCCAAACTGATGGTCAAACTGAAGCAGTCAACAAATGTCTAGAGACCTACCTTAGGTGTTTCACTTTAGAAAATCAACATCTATGGGTACAATGGTTACCTCTAGCCGAATGGTGGTATAATACTAATTATCATGCCACCACCAAAATGATTCCATATGAAGCAGTTTATGGTCAACTCCCTCCTTCACCTATTTATATCTAGGGATGCTCGAAGGTACAAGCAATGGATCAACTCCTACAGAATCGTGCAACCATGCTGGCCCACCTCAAAGAGAATCTCCATCAAGATCAAAATCGTATGAAGCAATAGGCAGACCAACATCGTTCAATGTGAAAATTTCAAGAAGGGGATCAGGTATTCTTGAGGCTGCAACCATATAAGTAAACATCACTCAAAGACAAGGGTTGTCAGAAATTATCTCCAAAATTCTATGGACTGTATCAAATACTTCAACACATCAGAGAAGTAGTCTACAAGCTAGCCTTTCCACCCACTACAAAAGTCCATCCTGTCTTCCTGTCTCATGCCTCAAGAAAGTGGTTGGGAACCATTGTAAAATTCAAACTAGTCTACTGAAATTGGATGAAGAAGGTTCAATCTGGCTTGAACCTGAATAGATTCTTGACATGCGAGAATGGCACCTGCGTGGCCACACAATCAAAGAAGTCCTCGTCAAGTGGAAAGACACCTCTCTAGAAGATTCGACTTGGGAACCAACCACTATTCTTCAACAATTTCCGCAGAATCAGCCTTGAGGACAAGGCTATTTTTATGGGGGAGGGCGTGTTAGGGTCCAACCCTAACCCCCTTATTTATGTAATAAGGTCGAGTCATAGTTATAGTTAGTTAAAGAGTCAATAAATCCCATATTAATAATTGTAAGTGGTTGACCCACATTTAAAGAAGGGGCCACAGTTAATTGCAAATGGGCCATGGTATTAGATAGATGGTATTAATAAGAACCATGGTACTGACCCATGGTATTGCATGTATGAATCCTATATAAAGGATAGAGACTCCCCTTGAGGAGCGTCGCATCTTATTTTATAATTGAGCCCAACTCTATTAGAGGTTGGCCCCTCAAAGAGGCAAGTGAACATTGCTTTCCTTTCTGAATAATAAAATACATGTTGTTATTTCTTATTGTTCTGTGTTCTGGGTATATTTCTTCGCATATTTAGTACTCTGACATTCTCTCATAGGTCAAGAGCATAACACACCAAATTGTATATCGAATTGTTGTTTAATGGTTAATAATGGGACTCCACCATGAAGACAACCCAAACTCAAACCCCCTCTAAATATTATGAAAAATTAGTTTATACTTATATGAAAAAATTAACAAAATAAAAATATTTTATACTTTTAACGGCATTTCAACAGTTAATTTGTAAATTGTACATCTTAAATCCTGAATTGTGTCTATGAATATTTGTTTTCTACTTTATCTTCATTTAAATACTTTTGGATGCCCTAACCAACGAGTCTTAATGTTGATTCTTGGAGAATGAGAATTTACCCAATTAATAGTCATTATTTACACAAACTTTTATTTTTTTAAGAAAACTATTTACATCATTTTGTCCCTAACAGCTTGGCTATTCCATTAATTCCACTAGTATCAGTTGAAGATAAAACATTTCATTGATTATCTCATTTTTAATTTTATATCAAGAAGCATTGTATTATTTTTCCTTCTTACATATTGTTTATATCTCATGTTGGAACTGGGTATGGTGCTTGGATTCTCTAAACTATTTCCCAATTCTCATGTATCGTTTGAGACATTGTTTTGTTAAGTTAGTGGGCATGACCGTTACTAAATCAAAAACCTATAACAAGTCTAGGCATAATACATGTGATGGTTATTCATTCAAATATAAATTTGACGAACACCATGGTAACTTTATAAAACCTAAATATCAAAGGCATACATATTCTTATGGCTCTAGCTTAGAGTATCAAATATGTTTGAGTTATTAAGGTTCTAAGTGAATGGTTTTTTCCGTGGGACCCTAGATTGAACACGAAGGCTTATAACTATGCCACCATCCACGTGATGGGGCCTCCTGATTGGAGGCCTCAAGGCAGATCATGCCCCAATCATGTGAACTTGCACTTTGAATGGTGGTGATCTAGCCCTAAACATCAATGATCGATATTGAACTTAGCACTCTTAGGGTAAATGACTACCCCTCCCTCCACTTCCAGTTACGCCAATGCATATTTCCCGTTTTGAGAGCATAACTATACAACTATGGAGGAAACCGAAGAAGTAAGGAATACTTTCGGTCTCGAGAGCTATCTCAATGAATTAGGCTTCATATTAAATGTTTGGGTTATTATGTATATAACTACCAACAAAGGCCAGGATTCTTGCTTAGTGATAACCCTGTCTTTTCTCATTTCTCTCCCTGCGTTTTATGTAATTTATAGTTCTTTGCCTGCAAGAATTCAATTTGGGTTAGCAACAAAACGTTTATAAAATACATGATACGTTTTAAATGTATGAAAGGATATTAACAATAAAATATAAAATATATGATATGTTTTAAATTTTGAAAGGATATTAATAACAAAATGTTTATAATAGACATAATGCTTTCTATCATTAAACACGTTCATACAAAATTTAATATTTTGTTCATTTTAAATTATTGTTTAGTGAATTTCATTATCCATGCTTCCACCCGTTAAGAAAAGTACTTCTTTACTTACCAGATAGTTCATCATTGAGTTTAAAATGTCACATTACTTCACATGTTTATATATTTTTTCCAAATAAAAAGAGAGTAACTCGTAATCATAAATAAAGCACAACCATCCGAAAAATAATCTACCAAATTCATTGGCTGCTATCAAGTTCACACCAGATCCTTTTATTTGTTTAATTCATAAAATGAACTCCTTACTGGCTCTCAATACCCCCACACACCCCCACACTTCTAGGCACCCACTTTTACAAAATTTGTAGAGCTCATTGCCCTCATTGTCCATCCTATTTTATCCATACTCTTTCCAACACACAAATCCATCTCCATAACCACATATCCATCTCCATAACCACATATTGCCACTTAAAGCACACGATACATGTTCAGTTCCGACATAGGAATGTACACAAGATTTAGTAGATAGTAAACAATTTGTTACAACAAGAAGTCAACTTTAAACCAAGATACTCTCTTTTGTTCCATTTGATGAATATGTGCTAAAATCACGATCCAGTTCTATCCCAATCTATTACTGTGTGAACACTAATAAAAGGGGAACCACGATCCAATTTTGTTCCATTCTATTATTGTGCCAAGGCTGGTAAAACGGGGGAACCATGGCAATGCTGAGAGACATTTCTTTGCACATGACATGGAATTCAATTCCACTGTACTTGATTCCCACCTAAGCTAAGAATACTATCAAAACCGCTACCAATAAGACTTTTCATATTGTCAAAGATGTAGCTTCTTCAACCCTTAACCTAAAATCCATCATAAACCACAAAACAAAACATAAATTTTTATCCCAAAAAATATCAACAACATATCATGGAGCAAAAAGAAACAGAAATTAACCCAAAACAAATCTCAAGAACATATATTGCGGGGTTTGATACCAAATATTTTTTGATCGCCATACAATTCGCACAGGGTTATTTATTTAAACCAATCCGCTCCAATCAAAATCATAGCTTCAGCTTCTTCTCTAACTTCAATGGTTGTGCATCTCCTTGGACCCCAAAGCTCTACAAATATATATATTGTGTGGTGGCTAATCATGGGTCCGAATTAGATGAGTAGTAAAGGCAAATATGACATTGACTGAGAATTTCTCTCCCAAACACTCAATCCGTTGTTGGATTTATTTTTCCATGTTGTGATTGATACTCCCTCCCACAGTCATTGAAATTTTGGATGTCGCATGGAATCAAGATCCACTAATAGCTTTAAAGCTAGCTTGTTAATTGAGAGGTGTACAAGGAATAACAAATCAAATCGAGAGGGTTTCTATGCAGCAAATTCTTTGATTCATTTACGTCACCCCAAGATCCTTGCTGTCAATGTACCCAACATCGCTTAATTTGGTTATTTCAAAGACCTACGTAAGATACTTGTTCTCTTGTTACAGCGATGCCAAGCCACGAAAAAACGCAATGCTAAAAAAATTTGTCACAAGGAAAAAATCCAGCGTGCAAAGGAAAATGGGGGTGCGAAATCCAAATATGGACAAAGACATGGAATGTGTTGTACTTGTAACCCTAGTGGATTTCGACTCAGTTATCATGACGAGAAGGGCGTTACTGCAAGAGAAGCTAAAAAGCTAGGCACACTGAGGCTAGGAGAAGATCGAATTTCAGAGGATGTATTAAATGGAAAGATCTTGACAGAAAAGGTGAGAGTGATTAGGATTTAAGAGTGATATAAAACCCTTGGCTATGTATAATATGAAGGCGTCAACATGAAATTGGTTGTCTTCCTACCTCCTCGACTGAAGAGGGGAAACACAGAGGATTCAAAACATCAAAAGGTTAGCAGCGTTGGTGTTGGGGACAATCGCCAAATCCACTTCTCGTGTTGAGGGCCGCACAAATTTCGAACAATCCTCAAATCCGCTTCTCGGGTGCAAGGTCACACAAAGTTTGACAAATGTCACTTAATGGACAAAATAGGAGAAAGACAGGTCAAACAAATATGAAAAGGGTAGACAAATGTGTAGCCTGATGAATTTTAAAAAGGGACACCTTTTGGTGTAATTATATTATTTTTTTAAAATTTATATTTATATTATTATATTTTATATTTGAATTTTTTTAGGCAATGAGTAATTTTTAGTTTTTAAATTTTGTGACTGTGATTTTTTTATTTTTTCTTATTGTCAAAAGTTTATGAACATTTAAAAAGTAAAAATTATCATTGAAACTTATGGAGGTATTTGACAATATATACCAAGAAAGCTTTAGTAATGGGATAATTAGACCAACATTGATGCAATGTAATGCAATATAGGTAAGGGTGGGCATGTCATGCCAGCTTAATTGAGATGCTACCATGCTCCACCAACAATCAGCGTTCACTCTTAGATACCATGCTCCAAGTGAAACTCCTCTACTAGTGCATCCATATATCATGAAGAATTCCATTTATTGAGAGATGAAAATGGAGGGGCCTTCAAACCCTCTATGAAGTAATCTGTTTAACATTTTCACCTTGGCTGCTTGGCATAGAAGACAGTAATGGGCGGTCATTTCCCTAACTAGATCCCTCCCAATGATTTATGTGAAATGGGATCATCCATGTTTGTTGAAATAGCGGCTACTTTCTTATCTCTCCTTTCAATTCCAGTTTGTTAGTGTACTACCCCTTGAATGGAGAAAATTATAGTCATTGTTATTGCCACAAACGCTACAAAAAGATTCAATTTTAGAGCTTCCACACATCTATCCAGAATAAAACCATCCATATTTTCTCAACTAATAATTGCCTCCTTATCTCTCCTTTTGCTTCCCTTATGTTGGTTTGCTACATCCTAAAGAAGCGAAGTGTAACACCCTCCTCCCACATCTACCCAACTAAGAAACCAACCTGGGTAAACATTTGACGAGAAGTTACTATGATATGATTTGACCTCTTAAATCATGTTAAGGAAGTGGAATCGACAAAAACACACCATACAAACCTTCCACAACAATAACAAGGCTCTCAGAAACCATCCCAACCTCTTAGGTAACCAACACCTGAGTACCACTGAGTTTCTAGAACAATTAATCCTTGAACACTCCCATGATATGGGCATGCCTACGTCTAGGGGGATTTGGACGCTCCCACAACAAGGTGTGCCAGTGCCTAAGGACTATTCTTCTTAGCGTTGTGTTAGCGTCCCTAGGATTTTAGCCACTTTGTCAGGCCCATAGCCCAGGTCACTACCCAAAATTCAATGATACCTATAGAATAGAAAGATAACAATGGAATGATTATACAAATGAAATTACTTTAACAAAAACCCTTGATTATACCCCTACTAGCCATGACACAAATTTCGTCAAACATGTCACAAATATGTAATCTACATGTGTAAACAATAGATCTAAGGATACAGTTTTTTTACTCATCTGAGAATCACTAAGAAACATTGATGCCTCAACACAGTTGCAGTTTCATCCATTAGGCCATAAATACATTGTTCATTCATTTATAAGTGAAAACATGATGAGAGCCATACATAGCCACTGTCATAATACATATTCATAACCAGCATAATAACAACAAGAATAACAAGGAAACAACAACCATATGATGCACATATAAATCAATACAATACCCATAAAATAACAAGGAGAAATAACCCCATATTAATGATGCAAAGGCCAACTAGTTGTGGGACTTCCACAAACCACCCTATCATAGACATGTTTGAGCCAAATATCTCTTCACCTAGTCACCCCTGTGCCATATTCCAAGAATGAATGTGGGATCTCTTAAAACAAATCAATCCAAAAGCATCTAGGGCTTCCAGAGGCCAACCACCTCAACCCATCAAACAGTGATTCCACCTCACGATCGGACATCATAAAACCATCACCATATTGGTCTCTACCGAAGCCTTCTAGGGCTCCAGAGCGTTTTTTCTAACCAAGGCTCCAGGACTTCTAACTCAACCCACCAAGGGCTCTAGAGCGTTTTTCCAACCATGACTCAAGGACTAATAACTCAACCCAATCTATTACAGGGCTCTAGAGCATTTGTCCAACCAAAGCTTCAAGAACTAGTAACTCAACCCAAGTTAAAGGAAACATGAGAACCAACCCACAAAAAAAAGAAATAAAACCACAACACCATGGTTATCTAGGAAATGGCAAGGCTAGGCAAATCCAATGTTAATCCAGGAAATCCTCCTTGCCAGTGACAAACCATGATCAATAAACCACATGCATATTCCATGCATACTAAAACTAGTGAGGAAACAATACATGCAACTCGGTACCTGTAAGCAAAACCCACTGTAGTTGTTGATCCCAGTGTCCTCTTGCATTTTCATTCTCTTCCTTTTCCTTCTTTCTCCAAAACTCTAAGTATGCCACACTCTCCTAGATTGTTCCAAGAAAACTCTATGTGTCCAAGAGTATGAGAGAGAGAGAATAGAGAGAGAGCTTCAAAACTGAACTAACAAAAGTCTATGTATTGATCTCATTAGGGGAATTTTGAGGTCTAAAATGGGCCTCCTAAGGAAATTATAAAATAATAGCGGAGATAATAAAATAAGATTAGATTACATCATCAAATTTTAGAGGGAAAATAGAAAAGAAACTAAATTTTCAACTCGTATTTTCAACTTATCTCCCTATGGGTTTACACAAATTTTGAGTGGGATCACTCGTTGGATGCATAAATTGATTCCTCGTCTAAGGAGTACCCATTTTGCATACGTTTGATGGACCTGGCTACACGAAAAATGAGAAATACATGAAAAATGTGATTGCAATCACGTTTTTTCATGTATTTCTCATTTTTTGTGTAGCAAGGTCCATCGAAAGTATGCAACATGGGTACACCTTGGATGATGAATTAAATTTTGCATCCAACGAGTATCCCCACTCGAAATTTGAGTAAAACCTTAGGGATATAAGTTGAAAATACAAGTTGAAAAACTAGTTTTATTATTTTATTATTTTTTAATATTTTTACACTTTTACCCCCAAAATGGTGAATCATCCCCCATGGTTGACATCATCATCTTGAATCCTATTGGTTCTTATAAAGTTTATTTTGGTTGTACATTTTTGTTCGGAGACCCATTTTAGACCTCAAAAGTTCTCTAATGTTAGAATCCTTTTTATTACTGAGGCCTCTATTTTCTTCATTTTCCTTCTCAAATGAAACTGTGACCTTTCACCTCCATTTTCTCCTAACTTCCATTATTTTAATAAATAAATGTGCCAAAATTCCATTTTGCCTTTCCAAAACCTTACCCATTTCCTTGGACAATTTCCTTAGAAATTAATTAATCACAAGTGATCCCCATCACTATGAGTTTTCCCATAATTTAGCTTTGAATAAGTGTGCCACCAACCGTGGTTATTATTTTCCCTTTATTAACTTTCATTACATGGAATTTTTACCAGAGCTATTACAGAACCCTCCCCCTTGGGGGAACACCTTCCTCGGTGTTAAACAACACCTAAAACCAACAAAGATGCTATAAGCAAAACATATTTCCCATGGAGCTTTATAACTTAGTGCGTTGCAGTATTTACAGTAATCACCCCGTTGAGAAGAAAACCAACATGACAACATAAAACATATAACATAATAATGACATAATACCCATACTGCTGATTGGAGATTTATAACATATGTCATGGTGTTATTTACATCCATATACATATGTACATATACCAAACATCACTAAAACATGTACTAAATACATATACCAAAACATCCTCTCAACTAACGAATAAGGAAGGATACATAGACAATATTTGATTTACCATCTCCCATGTAACTTCATCAGGCCCAAAGTGCTTCCATTGCACTTTAACCTGTTGGACTGCTTGGCTCCATAGCATGAGAATCTTTCTTTGCAAAATATATTATGGTTTCAACCAGAATTCTCCTTTTGGCTCCACCTGCAATAAAGATGAGTGAATTATATGATCAACATCTTTAAAATACTTCTTAAGAAATGACAAATGGAAAACATCATGGAATTTCACTATCAGAGGCAATGTAAGTCAATAGGCTACTGATCTAATACTCTCAATAATCCTAAAAGGTCCACAAAACCGAGGTCCCATATTAGCACATGAACAAATTAGCAAGGATCTCTTCTTCGATTTGATGCACAAGTACACATGTTCCCCAACCTAGAACTCCTTGAATAACCTATTCTGATCTGCATAGCTCTTCTTCCTATCCTGTGGTACTTTCAAATTCTTCTTTATTACCTACATTTATCGCTCCATGTCTGCCAACATGTCCAGTCCAATCAACACCCTATTAACTAGATCACTCAAAATGATGGGGGTATTACAACTATGCCCATACAATGCCTCAAACAGACTTATCCTCAGTGACTCCTGGTACCCATTGTTGTAAGTGAACTCTACCAGTGGAAGATACTATTCCCACTTCCATTTCTGATGCATCACATACATCTTCAACATGTCCTCCAATATCCTATTGACCCTCTCGGTCTATTTATTTATCGATGAAAGATAAGTTGTGTTGAAGGTCAACTCTGTTCCCAAACCTGCAAATAAATTCTTCCAAAACTTGGAAGTGAATTTTGCATCCCTATCTGACATAACAAAACCATCACCATATTGGTCTCTACCCAAGCCTTCTAGGGCTCTAGAGCATTTGTTCTAAACAAGGCTCCAAGACTAGTAACTCAACCCACAACTATTGTCGGGCTTAAGAGTGTTTGTCCAACTAAGGATCTGGGACTAGTAACTCAACCCATCAATGGCTCTAGATAATTTTTCCAAACAAGGCTCTAGGAGTAATAAATCAACCTAGGCTATTACAAGGCTCTAGAGCGTTTATCTAACCAAAGCTTCAAGTAACTAGTAACTCAGCCCAGGTTAAAGGAAACATGAGAACCAACTAGCAAAACAAAGAAATAAAACCACAACACCATGACTATCTAGGAAATGAAAAGGCTAGGCAAATCCACTGGCAATCTAGGCAATCCTCCTTTCTAGTGACAAACCATGACTAATAAACCACATGCATATGCCATGCATACCAAAACTAGTGAGGAAACAATAAATGCAACTCGGTACCTATAAGGAAAACCCACTGTAGTTGTTGATCTGAATGTCATCTTGTGCTTTCATTCTATTCCTTTTCCTTCTGTCTCCAAAACTCCAAGTATGCCACACTCTCCAATATTGCTCCAATAAAACTCTAAGTGTCCAAGAGTATGAGAGAGATAGAATAGAGAAAGAGCTCCAAAACTGAACTGAAAAAAGTATGTGTATTGATCTTCAGAATCCTTTTTATTAATGAGGCCTCTATTTTCTTTATTTTCCATTATTTTCCTTCATTTTCCTCCTCACATGCAACCTGTGACATTTCACCTCCCTTTTCTCCTAATTTCCATTATTTTAATAAATAAATGTGCCAAAATTCCATTTTTCTTTTCCAAAGCCTTATCCATTTCCTTTGCCAATTTCCTTAGCCATTAATCAATCACAAGTGATCGCCATTACTTTGATTTTCCCAACATTTAGCTTGGAATAAGTTTCCCATCAGTCGTGGTTATTATTTTCCCTTTATTAACTTTCAATACATAGAATTTTTACCAGAGATGTTACAGAACCATCCCCCTTGGGGGAATACCGTCCTCGGTGTTCAACAATACTTACAACCCACAAAGCTGCTATAAGAAAAACATATTTCCCATGAAGTTTTATAACTTAACATGTTTCAGTATTTACAATAATGATCTTACTGAGAAGCAAACCAACATGACAACATAACAAGTATAACACCATAATGACATGACACCTATACCGCTTATTGGAGATTTATAACATAGCTCATCACATTATTTACATCCATATACATATGTACATATACAAAACATCACTAAAACATGTACCAACAACATATACCAAAACATCTGCTCAACCAATGAATAAGGAAGGATACATAGCCCGTATTTGATCTACCATATCCCATGTAATTTCATCAAGCCCAAAGTTCTTCCATTGCACTTTAACATGCTGGATTTCTCAGTTTCAGAGCATGAGCATATTTCTCTGTAAAATACACTATAGTTCCAGCTGGAATTCTCCTTCTGGCTCCACCTACAATAAAGATGAGTCAATTACATCATCAACATATTTAACATACTTCTTAATAAATGACACATGGAAAACATCATGGACTTTCATTGTTGGAGGCAGTGCAAGTTGATAGGCTACTGACCCAATCCTCTCAATAATCCTGAAAGGTCCACAAAACCAGGGTGCCAGCTTAACACATAATCAAATCCGCAAGGAGCTCTTCTTTGGTTTGATGCCAAATTACACCTATTACCTAACCTAGAACTCCTTGAACAACCTATTCCGATCTACATAGCTCTTCTGCCTATCATGTGCTACTTTCAAATTCTTCTTTATTACCTGCATTTATCACTCCATGTCTTCCAACATGTCTGGTCCAATCAGCACTTTATTAACTAGATAACTCCAACTGATGGGAGTATTACAACTATGCCCACACAATGCCTCAGACAGACACATCCTTAGTGACTCTTGGTACCATTTTTTGTAAGTGAAATCTACTATGGAAGATACTCTTCCCACTTTTGTTTCTGATGCATCACATACATTCTCAACATGTCCTCCAATATCCTGTTGACCCTCTCAGTCTGTTTATCTATCTGCAGATGATAAGTTGTGCTAAAGGCCAAATCTGTGCCCAAACCTACAAATAACTCCTTCCAAAACATGGAAGTGAACTTTGCATCCCTATCTGACACAATATTCTTTGGAACTCCATACAATTTGAGCACGTCTCTAATGAGCACCTATGCTACATCACTACTTGAGAATGTAGACTTCACTGGAATGAAGTGCGCTAGCTTGATTAACCTGTCCACCACTACCATGATGGAATCATGTTGTCTCACTATCCTCGGAAAACCTGTAATAAAGATCTCCCATTTCCACTCTGGGATCACAATTGACTATAACAGTCCACCTAGATGCTTACACTCTACCTTCACCTATTGACAATCTAAGCACCTAGCCACAAAATCTGCTACATGTTTCTTCAAATTCGACCAATAATAGAATTTCTTCATTGTTTTTAGCACCTTCTGATAACTTGCGTAACCTAAATATGGTTTCACATGAAACTACCTCAAGATCACCTTACTGAGCTCACTACTATCTAGCACATATATCTTGTCTCTAAATATAACCAATCCATTTGTCATGAGACGATAGTCCCTAACCCATGCACCTACATCTGTACCTATACTTGTACCACTACTTGTACATGTACATGTACCACAACTTGTGACTATACCTATACCACAACCTATACTTGTACCACCACATGTAACTGTACCTATAGCTATACATGTACCACCACATGTACCTATACTTGTACCACTACTTGAACTCTACTGTAACCTGTGCACAATATCCATATATCTAACATCTTGTTGACTTTCCTGCAAGATCCTATCCTACAAGTCTATCCCATAAGAGCTCATAGTTTCTATGTGATTTACATGTATCTTCCTGCTAAGGTCATCTACCACCCTATTCGCTTTACTTTTGATGTAACTGATCTCAAAATCAAACTCACTGATTGTGGCCAGACACCGAGCCTGCCTACCATTTAGATTTGGTTGGTCAAACAAATACTGCGAACCACTATTATCACTCATCAATACAAACCTCTTGCCCATAATATAGTGCCTCCACATCTTCAATGCATGTATGATCGCTGCTAACTCAAGATCATGTGTGGGGTAGTTCTGCTTGTTTTCATTTAGTTTCTGCGAGTCAGAGAATACCACCTATCCATCCTCCATAAGGACTCCAACAAGTCCTCTCTTGCAAGAATTCGTACATACTACAAACTCTTTGTCCGAATCTGCAATATTTAACATTGGTGCATGTGTCAACAACTGCTTAAGCTGCTCAAAACTGGATACACACTCCTCTATCCATTCAAAATTATTACCTTTACTCTCCAATGATGTGATAGGATAACAAATATGCGAATGAAACTCCTGTAATAACCTCCTAATCCCATGAAATATCTCACCTCATCCACATTCCTGGGAGCTTCCCACTTCATGATAGCTATTACCTTTTTTGGGTCCACTACTATGCCATCCTTGGAAACCATGTGTCCCAAGTAGTGTACCTCACTCTAAAAGAAACTACAATTGTTGAGCTTAGTATAGATGCTCTCTCAGCAATATCAACACCAGTGTTAAATGCTCAATATATCATGATAAATGAACACAATAACAAACTTGTCCAAGTATGGGCGCAACACACTATTCATCAAGCACATAAAGGTAGCTGGAGCATTAGTTAAACCAAATGGAACTAAAGCAAACTCATAATGCCCATACTTGGTTTGGAAATTTGTCTTGTAGATGTCATCTTCTTTAATGTGTACCTCATGATATCCAGATCTCAGATCAATCTTCGAGAACACTATTGCTCCCTTCAACTAATCGAACAAGTCATCAATCCTCAGAAACAAATACCTATTCCTGATGTTCACTTTTTTCAACTTCCTGTAGTCAATGCATAGCCTGGGAATACCATCTTTCTTCTTTACAAACAATATCGGTGCACCCCATGGTGATACACTTGGCCTAATGTACCCCTTGTCAAGCAGTTCCTTCAACTACAACTTCAACTCTACCAAATCATGTGTATTGATCCTGTAAGGTACCTTTGATGTTGGAGATGCCCCTAGCACCAACTCAATAGAAACGTCTACCTCCCTTTGAGGTGATAACTATGAAATATCCTCAAGAAATACGTCCTAAAACTACCGTAGAACTAGGTACCTAATTAAAACATCTGTATCCTCAACTTCCTTACGTTTGTCACTAAAAATATGCACTGCAAATAACACACACCCTTTCCTGCAACTATGGTTGGCCTGCATAGTTGTAACCATTCTCGTTGATGTTTCTTTCTTCCTATCTTGCAAAACTCTTGCTTCTCCATTGTCATCCAAGCAGTCAATATCTTTATCTTAACAATCCACCTTGGTTCTATGAAGGTACAACCAATCCATGCCCAACAACATATTGTATGATCCCAATGGTAATACATTCAAATGTGTTGCAATAGGCATACCATTCAATTCAAATGTACAAGCTCTTACTCAGTGATGAACTCGCTTCTTTGTACCTGTAGCCAACTACACTAACCAATATTTTGCATGCACTTCCTTATTCAAACCACACTTATCCACCAATTCAAGAATAACATAGCTACAATTAGATCAAGGGTTAATCAAAATAGAAACAATTTAATCACAAATATTACCATCCATCTCAATGATAGATGCCTGATGGTTTGCATGTCTGTTATCCAGCACTACATAGATCCTTGGAATACTCTGCCCAACATATCCCACTGTATGTGCCTCCTTAGCACTGTAGATCCGTGGTCTACCACCCTGAGGTTGTGGAAAATATATCCTATGATGATCTCCTCCACAAGTCCAACACCACACAGGCTCCTTATTCTACTCCTTAGATTGAAGTCCATGTCCTCTGTTAAATGCATTGAACTTATTTGATGGAGTTGAATTTTCTTTATTACCTGTACCCTGAGTTATTGCTCACTTTTTGTCCCATTTTCCTTTGTTCCTTGCATTACCTTTCAATTCCAGCATAGTCTCATATTTGTGCTTTGATTGCTCATAACAATGCTTTAGATTTCGGATGGCCTCCTCCAAGTATATAGGATCGTCAAACGCAATCTTGTCTTTGAATGCAATCGAAAATACACTAATGAACCTCTGAATCTTGGCCTTCTCCTCCTTGAGGTAAGGAACATACCTTAGCAGCTCCAAGAACTAGCTAGTTTACTCCCCATCTGTCATCGATCCCATCTTTCTCGCATAGAATTATTTTTCCCTACCGTCAAATATCTCTTTGATAGGTACTTCTTCTTGAATAGTCTTTCGAACTCATTCCAAGTCAAGTCCTCCTCATGAATACCTCTAACATTTTTCACATATTCCCACCATATATCTTCTTTACCTTTAAGACTAAATGTAGCTATTGTGGCTTTCATGTTCTCTAAATAATCATGCAACCAGAAGAACTTCCTCATACCAAGCAACCATGCCTTTGCATCTTGTGATTTCTTTATCTCTCCACCAAATGTAGGTGGTTTTTATTTCTTCAACTCATTCGACAAGTATCCCCTATCTCTCCTCTTGTAAGGATGCTAACGATGATGATCGTAGTGCCTATATGAACTAGAACTAGAATAGTACTTGTGTCCATCACCTCTCCTACCTGGAGTATCCAACAACCTGCCATCTCTCACTGTGTCATCTCTATCCGATCTGTGACCACCATAAGACCTACTACCATATTCCCCATTAGTTATTTCATCCTACTCATGCCTAATCCGAAGTGTTCCTGTCACTCCAATTTTGACAAACTTTGAAGTATCACTGCATTTACCTCTGCTTGTCTTTCCTATGCCTGTATGATTATTTCATTATATGCCTTACAACTCCTTATTTATGTCTGTAAGCTTATCAATGTGTCTTCCAACTCAAAAGAGTGCCCAACACTACACTACTCATCTGATTCATAGGGAGAATCTTTGTAGTCTAGCATATTGCTAACTATTTTTGATACTCTTCTTGCAAGGTATATCATGTCAACTAAACCAAATCACAATAAAAAAACACACCTTAGTACAAATCGGGTAGGATACCTCATCCGCAAGATAAAAAAATCAATATAATACATGTCTAAAATAATCATGAAAACATATATAAATGTAACACATAACCATATAACCATATAATCCATCATTCTAACTAGATTCCAATATCAATGCATGACCATATGAACTACACAGACTATGACCTCATGCATGACAATGACCACCACATTACTCTACACTTGACCACATGTGAACAATAACATGCATAAGCAATGTATAATCAACCATACACTCATGACGACACACTCCACAACAACACCATCAACTTCCCATTGTGATATCACTACAACCATGACCCATACCATACAAACAAAACAAGAAAATGGTATTACAACACAATAAACACTTATGAAACTTACATGAATGGATGGCTAACACACAACCCATCCAGTCCGAGGGGTGAACCATGCTCTCATACCACTCTCTAACAGCGTCCTCCCACATCTACCAAAGTCACTAACCAATCAGGGTAAACATGTGATGAGAAGTTACTATGCTATGATTCAACCTCCTAAGGCACATTAAGGAAGTGGAACCGATGGAAACACACCATACATACCTTCCACAACAACAACAAGACTCTCAAGAACCATCCCAACCTCTCAGGTAACCATCCCCTGATTCCCATTGAGTTTTTAGACCAATTAACCCCCGGACGCTCCCATGATATGGGTATTCCTGTTTCCAGGGTGTTCTAGACAGTCCCACAACATGGTGTGTCAGGGTCCAGGGACTATTCTACTCATTGTTGTGCCACTGTTCTTGGGATTTGAGCCACTTTTTGAGGCCCAAAGCACAGGACACTGCCCAGATTTCAATGATATCTTGAGAACAAAAAGATGAAAATGGAATGATGATACAGAAGAAATTAGTTAAACAAACCCTTGACTACACACCTACTAGCCATGACAGGGATTTCGTTAAACATATCACAAATATGTTATCTACAAGTGTAAACAACATATCTAAGCATTGGGGTCTCATACTTATCTGAGAATCACTAAGAACCATTGATGCTTCAACCCATTATCTACAGTTTCACCCATTAGGCCATAGATACATTGTTCATTCATTTATAGGTGAAAAAATGATGAGAGCCATACATAGCCACTGTCATAATACATAGTATAATGAGCATAATAATGACATAAATACCAAGGAAACAACAACCATATGATCCACATATAAACCAGTACAATACTCATAAAATAATAAGGAGAAATAACCTCATATGATGCAAAGGCCAACAAGTTGTGAGACTTCCACGAGCTACCTGACCATAGACATGGTTGAGCCAAAACTCTCTTTAGCTAGTCACCTCATGCCATATTCCAAGCATGAATGTGGGATCTAATAAAACACATCAATCCAAAATTGTCCAGGGATTTTAGAGGCTAACCACCTCAACCCATCAAGCGGTGATTCCACCTCATAGTCGGACATCACAAAACCATCACCATATTGTCCTCTACCCAAGCCTTCTAGGGCCCCACAACGTTTCTTCCAACCAAAGCTCCAAGATTGGTAACTCAACCCACAACTGCTACTGGGTTCCAGAGCATTTGTCCAACCAAGGCTTCACGACTTCTAACTCAACCCACCGAGGGATCTAGAGTGTTTGTCCCACCAAGGCTCTAGGACTAATAACTCAACCCAAGCTATTGCAGGGCTCCAAAGTGTTTGTCCAACCAAGGCTCTGGGAACTAGTAACTCAACCCAAGCTAAAGGAAACATGAGAAACAACCAAAAAAATAAAGAAATAAACCCATAACACCATGATTATCCAGGAAATGGCAAGGCTAGGAAAATCCACTGTCAATCTAGGCAATCCTCCATGCCAGTGACATATCATGACCAATAAATCACATGCATATGTGACACATGCCAATACTAGTGAGGAAACAATACATGCAACTCAATACCTGCAAGAAAATCATGTTGTAGATGTTGATCACGATGTCCTCTTATGCCTTCCTACTCTTCCTTTTCCTTCTTACTCCAAGACTTGAAGTATGCCACACTCTCCAAGAGTTCTTCAAGAAAACGCTAAGTGTCCAAGAGTATGCAAGGTAAAAAATAGAGAGAGAGATTGAAAATTGAACTGACAAAATTGTGTGTACTGGTCTTTAGAAGCCTTTTTATTAATGAGGCCTCTATTTTCTTCATTTTCCATTATTTTCCTTCATTTTCCTCCTCACATGCAACTTGTGACCTTTCACCTCCCTTTTCTCATAATTTCCATTATTTTCATAAATAAATGTGCCAATATGCCTTTTTTCCTTTCCAAAGCCTTAGCAATTTCCTTTCCCAATTTATTTAGCCATTAATCAATCACAAGTGATACCCGTCACTATGATTTTTCCCAACATTCAACTTGGAATAAGCGTCCCATTAGTTGTGGTTATTATTTTTCCTTTATTAACATTTATTACATGGAATTATTACCAAGGCTGTTACATGGAGTACAACAAGCATCTTGATCAAAATAATATTAGGATTTACTGTACTTTTTTCATACCTTAATGGGTAGGTCTACTTGTAGGATGAATTGATCATAACACTATCTAGCTCTCAAATTTCTAGAATTAAGTGAAGTTATTTTCATACAAGGCTACAACCACATATGAGGCTACAAGTAACTACATGCTTCAATATTAGGCTTCAAGTAGTACATTCATCTACATGGAAATACCAACAGAGCATTTTGTGCCTGCATATGCATAATAACAAACTACTCTAAAATTAATAATCGATAAATAATATGACTGGACACTTTTTAATTCAGTTATCAATAATATAAATGTTTATTTTGTCATGATTATTTGATATATGAAATTTGTGGAAAAGACGTATGTAAGGATTACTCAATTTTCAAATAAAATACTTGGTAGTCTTCTAACATTTTCATTCTATAAAATAAAATGGATGAAATGACAAAAGGAAAGTTAAAAAATTTACAAAATCATGTGGGGGTTGTGCTCTCTACATGTATGAGAAAAGTGGCATACTTGTCGACTTGGATATGAAAAACTTATTTCCCTACTATCTCAAGCACTCATCAATAAGTGATATAAGATCCCTTAAAACCTTAGCTTCCTTCATAGCTATAATAAATTTTATAGTTGGTTTGACAATATAGATTATGTAGTTGGTTTGAAACTATAACTATTGTAGATTATCTAGTTAGTTCAATAGTAGATTGGGTAGTTGGAGCAAGGACAATAGTCATTTAAGCTCAACTATCTCACTATTAGTGTAGGAAACATGACTATACTATGAGGTATTAATTGTAGATCTAGAAGTGCAAAAGCTTGTTTGGTATCCAAATCATCTAGTCATTTATCTTAATCCTCGTTATAGTACCACCGATATCTCGAAAATGAATAGTTATTGTTTAAAGAGTCAAAATTTGGGTTCATCATTGCCCTTCACATTTTCTTCTCTAAGGAAACTTTAGGTAGTGGGTTACTCATATTACACTTCATTATTCTATGGAAAATCCCATTGCGTCTCACTCAACCTTTACTCCTTTATTCATGACTTCATTTTTTTAATTATTGTTGTGATTGTCCTCAACTTGGTGCTTCACGTCTTTCTAGGTCTAAAATCTTAAGAGTATTGCCAAGGATGCTTTGTAGATACACTTCCTTCAAATTTATTATATCACTTCAAGCAGTTTCAAATCCAGATATTATGCCACTATATACCCCCTTCCTAGAACTTGTTGATCAAGAAAAATCCTAAAACTTAACACATATTGTATCCCTACAAGTAGTTCCAAAGCCAAATATTGTCCAATATATATTCCAATTTCAAACCTATTGATAAATTGAAAGACTAAAAGTTAACAAAGGTTGTGATTTACCTTGAATTTGAGAAAAGAGCGCCCCATTAATGTTTCAAATTCATAGCTTATTGAATACTTTTGTCATACCTAGTTGTTGATTGAGTAGCTTCTCCACCATTAGAACTAGAAAAAGTTGAAAATTCTCTAAGAGTTGCCTATTACATATCACCTTGCTTATAACTCTCACTTCCTAATACATAGTTGGATGGCATTAAAGGATGGTTTCTTTCTAGTGACCTTCATGTGGGTTAGTCATGAATTGACTAAGCATGGTGACTAAACATGCAATATTTGGCCTTGTTGTAGGTAAGTATTTCAAACTTCCTATCAATTATCTATACAATGTTCTATTCACTTCTTTTGTTTCATCATCACTGCTAAGATTAGCATTTTTTTCCAATGGTGTAGATACTACTTTACATCCATTCATATTGATTTTTTAATTAATTCTCGAGTATATTTACTTTGTGTGGCCAAGGTTCTACCATTATCTCTCCAAACTTTGAGGCCTAAAGAGTAATGCATCTCTCCAAGATCTTTCATTTTAAATTCTTGTGACATACAAATTTTAATATTTTCAATTAACCTAGTACCAGTCCTTGTTATGATAATATCATCAACATATACATAAATAAAAAAATAAATATATCCTTTTTCATCCCTATTGATATACAAAATGGATCTCCTTTACTTTTAGTAAAACCTTGTTGAGAGAAGAATTTATCAATCTTCACATATCAATTGCTATGTGCTTATTTGAGTCCATATAGTGATTTCCTTAACCTACAAACAAGATATTCTTGTCTCTACTTTACTAAACCTTCTAAACAAGATAGACTCCCCACTGTAATTCTCCATTAAAAAATTTTGACTTGACATTTAACTAATTTAGCTTCTAATTATGCTTAGTTTCAAATGCAATCATCATTCTAATGGTATTCATTTTATCTATGGTTGCAAAACTTCCTTCATAATATATCCCTTCTTTCAATGAATAACCCTTTTCTACAACTCTAGCTTTATATTTTTTAATAATTCCATCAACATTGAACTTAGCTTTGAATAGCCACTTTGAACCTATGTGGACTTTATCCTTAGGCAATTTTGTCAATTCCCATGTATCATTCTTCATAATATAATTATATTCTTCTTTCATGGCATCCATCCATTCTTTAATATCTTTGGCTTGCTCATAATTTGAAGGCCCATATATACTCATAATTTGAGTCATTAATACATTAGTTTTATATGTGAATGGTGTTTGAATTTTCCTTTTTGATATTCGTAAATGCTTGTTTCTTTTAGAGTTCCTCTACTTCCTCTTAGTGTGCTAGCAGCTTCAATTCTACCATGTTCTTCAACATGAACCCATTCTTCCCCATTTTCTTCTATTTTGTTGCATTCATGTAATTTTTATATATTGTGCTCTCCTTCTTTTAGCATCATGCTTGTACATGTATGAAATATGACATCTTTGCTTGTAAATACTTTCTGAGTCATTGGATCATACAATTTATAAGCTTTATAATTAGAACAATGACCAATAAATATGCATTTCATCTCCTTGGCATCAAGCCTTCCCCTATCTTCTTTAGGAACATGATAAAGTGTTGTGCTTCTAAATATTCTAAAAAAAATTGCTATTGGTTTATAGACAAGAAATGCTTCATAAGGTATTTTATGCCCTAAAATTTTTGTAGGAATTCCATTTTTCAAATATACAACAATGTTAATTGCTTCAGCCCGAAAATGAGTAGATATTTTTTAACATTTTCTCATGCTTCAAGCACATTCAACCAATGTTATATATTTCCTTTTTGATACACCATTTTGTTAAGGGGTATGTGGCACTGTAAACTGTTGTTGAATTCCGTAGTTCTTGTAATAGTTGATGACTGCTTGTGATGTGTATTCTCCCCCTTGATATGACTTAAGGATATTGATTTATTTTCTTGTTTTCTTCTCAAACATATTTTTAAATTCCTTAAAGTATTCAAATATATTACTTTTTTCTTTTGGAAAAGTACACCCATGTATATCTAGTTTTATCATCAACAAAAATAAGAAAATAGGAAGCTCCACCCAATGACCTAGTTTGCATGGGACCAAATATTTCGGTATGAATTAGCTCAAGAATTTTTCTCTTTCTCTTTCTTATTCTTATAGGAAGTTCTTCTCTATGTTGTTTCCCTAATGCACATCCTTCACATTTAGCGTATTTAATCATAACATTTGTAAGTTCTTGCAACATACCCTTCTTCTGAAGTAACACAATATCATTATGATTGAGATGAGCATACCTTTGATGCCATAGCTCATCTATTGTCATGGTTGTAGATATTGTTGATTGATGATATTTCCTATCAACATCAAGCTTGTATAATCCTCCAACTCATATTCCTCTTGCTATGATGTTTTAGTTATCCTATATATCCTTCATAATACCATGTGACTTAAAGATTTCAACTTTGCGATTCTAATCTACAATATTCTTCTTGATTCTAAGAAGATACATCACATTTTGTATTTAACTCACATGTTAATTTGGTAAAGTTACACATACATCACCATAAATATTGATCTCATGAGATTTGTCACCTCTTAGATATATGTGAGTACCATTATTATTTTCATGATATGTATCAAAGCATTCATTTTTTCATGTCATATGAATTAAAGCACCAAAGTCAATAAATTTTGCATTAACATCATCAATTTATAGTGATAAAGTGGCACCTGAAATGAATAACTTGAGGATTTTTAGAATGTCATTAATTGTGTCTTCTTTATCAACAAAATTGCCTCAATCTCTTGTATGATTCGACTCATCAAACTCATTTTATTGCAATCTTTAGCAAACTGCCTAGGCTTAACACACTAGAAACATCCATCCTTCTTTTTCATATAGATATTTTTCCTTGGTGGTGTTGTACCTTGATGTGATTCTTACTGTGACTTTCCTCCTTTATTATTGTCCCATGACTTTCCTTTGTATGGCTACTTCCCTTTGACTACCAATGTTGTAATAGCCCTAGTGAAAATTCCATGTAATAAAAGTTAATAAAGGAAAAGATTATAACCACAGTTGATGGGACACTTATTCCAAGACGAATGTTGGGAAAGACACGCTAAGGCCTTGGAAAGGAAAAATGGATTTTTTAGCACATTTATCTATGAAAATAATGGAAATTAGGAGAAAAGGAAGGTCAAATGTCGCAGGTTTCATGTGAGGTGGAAAATGAAGGCAAATAAGGGAAAATGAATAAAATAGAGGCCTCATTGATAAAAAGGCTTATGAGGATGAGTTTATAACATTTTGTCCATTTAGTTTTGGAGCTATCACATTATTCTCTTTCTCTCTCTCACTCTTGGGCACTTGGAGTTTTCTTGGATCACTTTGGTATTTGTTCAAGAAAGGAAAAAAGAAAAGGGGAAGGAAGGAGAAAGCAAGGAAGAGTAGGATCAATAAGCTAGAACAAGATTCTTTGTAGGTATCGATTTTCATGTGTGTTTGCATTGATATATTTGGCATGCATGGAATCACATATGGTTATTTTTCTATTATGGAATGGGTTTTTCTAGGTGTGACAGTGTTTTCAACCTAGCCTTTCCATTTCTGGATAGCCATGGTATGATGGGGTTCTGATGTTTTGGTTGATTTGGATTGTCGGATGGATTCGAAGTTGAGTGAGATGGATCTGTGAATGTTAGAACATGTGGCCTTGTAACCCCTGAATGAGACTGTGGCTTTCAGTAAAGTTAGATTTTGTGTTTTCTTGGTGGACTTAGGAATCCCCAACCGATGAATTTCCATATATTCGATTTATTTAAACTACAACAACAAAAAAACATTCATACTATCTCATTTATCATTTTTATCAAACAATTTGTGTGCAAACTTCATCTACAATTGTACATGGGAAAAACAAACTCAAATTTATGATAATACGATGTTTTATTCAACTCATGGTAATCTACAATGGACAAAAATTCATTATAAAAAGAACTTAAAAGTTTGGCAACACATTATTGTTTTAATCCCCCTGGATGTACATTCTCAACTACAACTGCCATTCATTATTGGTTAGCTCATAACTAACTCTGTAAATATCTCATAAACATTCACAAGTAGGAATTTCCAATGAATTTTAAGATTCTACAACACTTTTAAATTAATAATAAACTAAATTTTCAAGAATTCTTATGAACATACCTGACAGTGTATTTGTACAATTCCAAAAAGATGGGAATATGATCCAGCTCCAATGAGATTATGCTCCGGTTGCAATATCCTTACCAACTCATTGTGAACCATTTAGATTTCCTCCCAACCATATCCAAGAAGAACTTCTCCCCATGGAACCCCTGAGTTGTATAAGCTCACGAGTAGTACCAAAATATAGTAGTAGAGAGATATACAAGGCAAACTAAGGAAGATGATTTTTACTTCCTCTCAATACCACTCATGGACAACTCCACCAGGTAGAACTGTAACTTAGTAATTTAGTTTAGGAATTTAATATTCAACAACATTTGGCTACTCTCCAAGACTCTCCCTCTCACAATCCTCTTCAAGTCTCTCCAACTCTTGGTATTCCAATGCACCTCCCCCCAAAGTGAGAATACATGAGACATATATACAAGAGGAGCAACAAATTCTTGTCATAAAGGAGGAGTAATATGCATGCCTTTTATTTCATTTAGAGGAGTGTAACTCATGCCATTAAGGAGAGGTATGCATGCCTTAGTTAAGGAGAGTGTAACTTATGCATTAAATAGAGTGCAAGAGGAATATTTTATGACATGTCTTTAATGAGCGTAAGAGGAATATTCCATTATTTGATGACAGCATAAAAGAGAGTGTAATGTATTATTAAAAGAGAGAGATGTTTAAATAGAGCCATGAGTGTCATCAAGAAGATAGGAGATGAAGGTGACTTGTAATTCCTTTTTAATAATAATATCATAGTCTCATAAAAGATAATAATAATAATAATAATAATAATATTGAGGATTAAGTCGAGATTGAACTATTAGGATTGAGTAATGATAAGTTAAGTGATTTTCCTTTAACTTTACTTGATTACCCATTGATTGAAGGTGATTTACTATTTTTGGAAGTCATACTTGAGATGCTAAACATGACTTTCTATTTTTAGAAAGCCACTCCATAATTGTCAGAAATGAAATTTTATTAAGGAAATTCAACCCTGAGATGCCCATGAGTGGTATTTTTCTTCCAAAGAATAAGGATTTCATATCCCTTTTGCATACATCTCCATGCCTTAGTAGCTTGAGGAATCTGTGCCCTAAACATTTTATTATAGATCCAGGACTCCACTTCTTTATCTTTCATGGATTTAGGACTCTGTGCCCTAATTTCCATGGCTTCTCATCTACTCTTCTTTGAAACTCCACACTTCACCTTAAGGTACTGATTGTGAGCTCATACCCATCTTATGGTTCATTGGTAAGACCTCGTTCTAAGACCTGCACACATCACAATCTCATAGATAAAAAGAATAAAATGAATTGCATAATTAACTTATTCACATTTTACCAAAGATTGTGCATGACTTCCAAAGTGATTTTGGTTTTGGAGAAATGACTTCCATAGCCATTTATAATTTGAACGTCCTTGTTTGCAAATAACCATGTCCCCCGTCACATCTTTCTCAATACAATATTAAGCGTATATAATCATAAAAGTCATGTGCCATGACTTCCACAATCATTTATAATTTGATCATCCTTGTTTGAAATAATCACGTCCCCTGACACATCTTGCTCAATACAATATTAAGCATATAGAATCATACAAATCATGTATCATGACTTCCACAGTCATTTATAATTTGAGCATCTTGGTTTACAAATAACTAGGTCCCCTGTCACATCCTCCTTAGTACAATATTATGCATATATAATCATAGAAATCATATATCATCCATTAATCATAATTAACCATATGTTCCACATAAACATGATAATTCATGGATTTATGTGTCTCAATATTGGATCTCCATCCATGTTATACACATATGTCCAAACTAGGATACCAAAAGAGAAAACATTGATAATATTATCTTAACCAAAATCACTTCTTATACACACAACCATTATCATAAGAACATAGCAACTAGGTGACCCAAACTAGGCCTATATCATATAAGAATGTACATAAGTATTTTATGCATAGTCTTATTTCATTGCATCAAAATCACCCTCTCTAAGTGTCACAAAACTAACCTTGCCAAGGTGGGACACTACATAATCTTGGTTTCTATTAATGAGTGTGAGGCGCTTTAGCCTTGGAATGCCCTTGTTGGTTCTTTTGGTTTGAATCCCACATTCATGCTTGGAATATGACACAGGGTTGAATGGCTAAAGAGAGATTTGGACCAAACATTCTATGGTCGGGTGGAATGTGGTAGTCCCATCCAAGGTGGATTTTTCACTCACTAATAAGAGGTTCTCTCCTTGATATCTTATGTATAAATGTACTGGTTTATATGTGGATTTGTATGGTTGATGTATCCTTGAGATTTATGTTGTTATTATGCTATTTATAATCATGTTTTATGATAGTGATGATGTATGGCTCTCCTCATTTTTTTATTTGTAAATGAATGAATGATGTATATATTGCCTAGTAGATGATAATGTAATTAATGATATAAGGGAAAAATGATTCTTAGCGATTCCTAGATAAGTATGAGACCCCTATGTTGAGATCTATTATTTACACCTGTAGATTACATACTTGTGATATATTTGAAGAAATTCCTGTCATGGCTAGTGGGGGTCTAGTCAAGCCCTTGTTCAAGTAATTGCATTTGTATCAGCATTCCCTTGTTATATTTCTATTATGAAGGTGTCATTTAATTCTGGGCATGTTAAGCGGATAAATCATTCTTGCAGACAAGACCGATCTCCCTAGTATCAATTGACATCTAGCAACAAGCAGGACAAGCAAATCTACTTTTCTCTAAACATATTTCGATTCATTAACAAAAACTAAGAGGTGTTTTAGACCCTACCTTAAGTCCAACGCTAGTTTATGGCAACCTTTCTCCAACAAATTCAAAGAGTATCCTTTTAATAACCTGTAAACACAAACAAGCACACATCAAAGAACACCTGCATAGCTAATATAATAAATCATGTTCATCATAGTGATCAAGGTGTCTATGAAATAAACCATTAAACACAGCTTATTGAGAAAAATAAACTTGTTTGTATTAACTTTGAGAAAGAAGAACTTTACAACCTTGGTGCCTTGATGTTGTACAAGCTCTTCCCAAGGTCCAAGCAGGAATCTCCTCTACTTTGACAAGCCTCACTCTCTCCCAAATGAGGTTAAAAGGTATGTGATCTTTCCTCTCAAAAGCTCAATTAGGAAGACTAAGTTCCAACAACATATACCCTCAACAATATTCAGCTTTCAACCTCTCTAGTAACTAGCCCAAGCTTCACTTTATAGTGGAAAGGAAGGAGGTTATAGGTCCACCATTGAAGGGATAGAGTCCTTCTTCAAGGGGATAAGCTCCTCACATCAAGGGGTTAGCTCCTTAAGGAATGGAATGCATGCACCCTCAAGGAGCGAACCTGCCAGTGCAAGATTCCCTCTAGAAGCTTCCAGAATTGACTCAAAGTGAGTTTTTAAGAATAAACTTGTGCCTTTTTAACTTTTATAGGGTTTTGCACCCATACATGTAGATACAGAGTGGCCAGGTGCACAGGGAACATGACCAGTGGGTGCAGCACCGCAGGTAATGCTAAGAGAAAGTGCGAAACCAGAGTTTTAGAGATTTTTAAAGACTTTCTCTCATTTTCAAAGCTTGATATGCAGAGCTGAGGTTTAAGACTTGAAAATGAGGTATGTATGAGTGGTGATAGACTCACACAGATTATAGAAAGTCACGGTGACAATTTTTCATGTAACATATTGCCCCCTAAAGTGCGAAGTCTGTAATACATGAGGATGGGTTTTTGTCATCTAAGAAGAGTGAAGTACTTTATCATTTCAAGGATCTTCCTGTGGATACCCTGGTCGGAACCTGTAAAAAAATTCAATGCAAAATATATACATATATATGATTATATCATCGCTGAGGTAGGCATTCCCATACTCAGACCAAAACTGACTAGAAACTATCTAAACTGCTCTGATACAGGATGATTTTGTAATACATCACAAGTATAGACATATGTAGACATAGTATGGGCGCAACCATCTATTTATGAATAGTACACTGTATAATGAATAACAAAATTCCTCGCAACCTGGATGGTGGAAACTAGATCCAGGGTCTTCATTTCTGCTTCCCGAACTAGTACGATTCTATCCATGTGAATGAATGTGTCGAAGTCGAACATGGTAGAAACCACTTGATTATCGGACGATGATGTAAACCGTTAACAAGTGTGAGAGGAACCACCAGTAATGTCAATGGCCCTCAAAGTACTTAGTACAATCCATGCAATGTGAATGAGTGAGTCGATGTCGAACACGTCACAAAATCATTTGATCGAAGGTCAATGATGCAGCCTGTCGTCAAAGGCGAGAAACCTTCCATTGAGGCATGTAGATTCCAAGGTACTGACGATTTCTAGATCATCTTTCTAGATAATGAGTTGGAGTCGATAGAAAGCGATCCGTCGCATGTAAACCCACAACACGAAATCATAGATCAAGTTTGAAGAAATATATTTGGCAAGGACTAACTCAGGGATGGTCAAGATGGATGACAGATATTTTGCAAATGAATGGTTTATTTGAACTGACCTCTTGAACACATAAC
>APFE030693600.1:142181-192618 GCA_000404065.3 Pinus taeda | reverse complement strand
A
This sequence comes from Pinus taeda, assembly GCA_000404065.3. Taxonomy (NCBI): domain Eukaryota; kingdom Viridiplantae; phylum Streptophyta; class Pinopsida; order Pinales; family Pinaceae; genus Pinus; species Pinus taeda. Next base: position 192,617 of record APFE030693600.1, on the reverse strand, counting down.
AAATTGCCAAGTTGTAGCTAGAAACTAGGGTTTGTGGAAAAATGAGGAATTTGGCGGATCTAAGGGATGGGAAGTGTTTTATAAGGTACTTTAAGGATAGGGGAAGGTGTATGAACATCAGAATATGATTTTTGCTGATGATTTTTCCGCCCAAGAGAAATTGGCTTCAAAACCCTAGGAGAGGGAAATGAACTTGCCAAGGCACAACTGAAGCGTGAACAAGATGTAAAATGACTCATTAGACACTGACATGATAATGAAAACCCTATGAATGATGATAGACTCAGCTGAATGATGACATAGACTGACATTTGAACAACTTTAGAAGGAGCATAAATCAAACCCTAGACCTAATGCCTAGTGACCAAATTTTGCTTGAAGACTCACTGAAATGACAAAATTTGACCTTGACACTTCAAAATCACTTTGTAAGAGCACATTTGATCACTGGAGGAAGGCTGGAAAGACTGACACTAACAGGGTCGAAAACAATTTCTTAGTACAGCAGGAAGCATAGATCCGTGGCACTCAGTTCAGCAGAGGCCGAGTATATGGCAGCAAGTTTGGCTGCACGGAGGCTATATGGATGAGGAAGATCCTGGTTGGGTTGTTTGAGTCACACTTGGAGCCTACTATGATTTATTGTGATAACCAAAGTTGCATTAAACTCTCAGCTAATCTAGTATTTTCATGATAGATCCAAGCACATCGACATCAGATACCACCATATCAGAGATTTTGTGCAGCGGAGAATCATGTTACTTTCATACATTCCCATGGAGGATCAGGATGCTGATATCTTGACGAAGGCGCTTACCAGGAGCAAATTCGAATACCACAGAGGCAGGATAGGGGTTGCAGATAATCCATATCTTATTGAGAGGGAGTGTTGAAAATGCAACAAGATGATGGAGCTTAGTGAAAAGAAGACGCCTTCACTAAGTGGGCTCGCAGGCTATTTTTGGCGCAAAGTATATTTTTAGACTATGTCTATTTTTTAGACATATGGATCATGGTCTATGGGTTGCAGGATGCTATTTATGGATGATTGGTCATGTTGGTAAAAATAGATGGACCTCTATTTTTAGACATATGGGCGGAATCTATTTTTAGACTGCGAGTCAAAAAATAGAACAATCGAATATTATTAGCTCTTAATAATATTTGGACTATAAACATTATCTTATCCTCTTGCAGCACTTCAGTTCGAGCTACGGATGTGGCACATGCAACCGCCAGAAGGAAATACGCTTTTCCTATGGATTAGTTGATCTATTGCATGACAGACTTCAATTAGAACTCAAGAGATCGAGTTTGGTGGAGTTGATTGAGGAGTTAATGGAGTTGTGTTTAGTTTGACTTAGTTGAACTAGTTGTATTTAGTCTAACTGACAAATACACTAGTGATGAGTGGTGTGAATTAATTATTAATTAATTCACTAAATTATTAACTCATAAATCAACTAAAGAATACATCAGTTAACTCAGTGCATGGACAGTTCAATGGAGACAAGTGTTAGAGGTGGGTGAAAGGGTGAGACTACTATCAGTTGTGACTATAGCTGTGCATGAGATTTGCACAACCATTGATTGAGATTTCCAATGAGGATTGCATAGTACAAGCCAAGGGAATTCGAACTTGGATATGATCTATTCTCAACTTGGACTGTGCAGTAGAGGCAGGAAAACAGTGGAGGAGATTTGAACCTGTGACTTGTTCATATCTGAGCTAGTTTGTGTGTAGCATGTGGAGATAGTACTGAGTACTTGTGAGAATTATTGTACTATGTATTGTTACATGTTCTCTATCATTATAATATACAGATAGTTGGGGGTTTTCAGCTGTATGCTTTCCCCATTACATACTGTGTTGATATGTGTGATTGATGTTCAATGTGCGCACGCGATTGTCTTTTTAATCCCGCAAATTGATGATCAATGGTAGAGGAGGTTATGTATTATGCATTCATTCCACAAATAGTGTATAATTAGGATAATCTTTGTGAATAAGTGTTATATTATTCAAATTTCTAAATTATCTTATGTATTCAAAGGTTTCAACCAAATGCATACCCCAGGAAGACTGTACACCCCTCCACGCGAGGGGGGTGCGGGGGTCTAGGGGGGCTAATCCCCCCTAGCTGGGGGGTCTGAGGGCTAGTGGTCCCCCGATGTGGGTTCACGAGCAATGCCCTTGAAGCTAAAAATAGATGTCAAATTTCCTTGTAAAAATCTAGTAATTTCTAGTCAATCTGGGCCGTTCATTAGGCGAATGATCTGACCGTAGAAGTTATGTTTAATTTAGGGTTTTTTGCCCTAGAAGGCAACCCCTCACTAGATATGAGGGAATTGTATTGCGTCTATGTATATCTGTATTCTAAGTGAGGCAGAGAGAGGATATTGAGAGCGAAGAGGGTGTTACAACAGATCTGCTGTAGGTTGTATCTCTTCAGTTTGCTGGATAATATAAAAGGAAGGACTGGTTGTTTCTCCGTGGACATAGCCCAAACTGGGTGAACCACGTATATGTGTGTCTCTCTTGTTTTGTGTGTTTTTTGTGTTTATATTTCTGCAATATTTTATATGTTCCATTGCTCTGTATGTATAATTTTCTAACACTGTCGACGACCACAAAAACAAAATCATTGCCATGCTTGGTAGAAGGAAGGACCGATATGTAATCCATGGAGATGGATTCCTAGGGTCGGCTAGGGGTAGGAAGAGGAGTACATAGGCCTTACTTCTTGATTGTAGGTTTGGAAACAACACAGGAAATGTAGGATATGATGTACTTCTCAACATCCCATCGAAGGTTTGACTAATAAAAATACTTATGTAGCACTGTCATTGTCTTTTCTATCCAAAAATTTCTAGCGACCCAACTATAGTGCACCTCCCAAATCATCTTGGCACACTCACTTGAAGGAACACAGAGGTGTCCCAGGTGGCATAAAAGTGCATCCTAGAGGTGAAAGTCTAGAACTTGCTTACCTTCCAGGAGCATATAGTATGTGGTGTCAAAATCTAGATTACTCTTGTAAAGATGTAGCCATCTCAAATTATTGTGTTCACAACATTCAAGCACAGTGGTCAGTGCCATAACTGACGGTCGGCTGAGGAAATATGCAACATTCTTGGTGCTTCCCTTCATCTATTTAATGTTCAAATGGAACTGTTGCAGATATGTGGACCATTTTGTATGACGATCGTTTTTAAAATTTCTTTGTGTTTGTATGAATTGCAAGGGTTGGTGGTCTGTGTGGATGATCATTTCCTTCCCCATAATGTAATGCTTCTATTGTTGGCAAGCCTGCACAATGGAACACATCTCTTTTTCATAGGTGGGATAATTTCAGACTGTATCTAAAAGTGTCTCACTATGATATGCCACCAAATGCCCCTAATGGGTAAGAACTACACCAATAGCATAGTCAGAAGCATCTATCTCAATTTCAAATGGTTGCTATAGGTATGGTAATGTGAATACTAGTGCAAAGAAGAGGCGATGCTTCAACTCGGAAAATGTCTTCTATTGGGATTCATGCCAAAATAAATTTTATTTCACTCTGCCCTTGGTGACTTGACTCAAAGGCTAAGTGATATGAGAGGATCCCAACACAAACCTGCGATAGAAATTAGCAAGACCCAAAAAGTTGTGGAGCTCTATTAGAGTGGTTGGGGATGGCCAATCCCAAATAAATTGTATCTTGGATGGGTCCACATGCACACCCCTCTCATCAATGATGTACCCCAGATATCAAACATGATTCATACCAAAAGTGCATTTCTCCAAATCGGAACACAATTTGTGGTGTCACGAGGTTTAGAGGACCTGCCAAATATGGTGTATGTGATCTTCCCAACTCTGGATGAAGATCAAGATGTTACCATGAATGAGTTGGTGAGGGGATGAAATATGTCATACATCAACCACATGAAGTTTGTGAGGGCATTCATCAACTCGAAAGGAATGAACAACCATTCGAAAAGGCCCTCCTTGGATTTGAAGGCAGTCTTCTAGACATCAGGGAGTTTGATTGGTACCTAGTGATAACCGAACTTCAAGTAGATGTTGCTAAAATATTTGGCCCCCTTTATCTGGTCCAAAAGGTCATCAATCTGTGGGATTGGATACCTACTCTAGACAATTATCTTATTCAACGCTCAATAGTCAATGCAAAGCCTCCAGGTTCTGTCCTTCTTCTATACCAACACGATCGGGCTCCCATAGTGTTAAGCGGATAAATCGTTCTTGCGAACAAGACTGATCTCCCTAGTATCAATTGATATCTAGCAACAAACAGGACAAGAAAATCTACTTTTCTCTAAATATATTACTATTCATTAATAAAAACTAAAGGGTGTTTTAAACCCTACCTTAAGTCCAACTCTAGTTTGTGGCAGCCTTGCTCCAACAGCTTCAAATAGCTTCCTTTTAATAACCTGCAAACACAAACAAGCACGCATCAAAGAACACCTGCATAGCTAATATAATAAATCATGTTAATGATAGTGATCAAGAAGTCTATGAAATAAACCATTAAACACAGCTCATTGAGAAAAATAAACTTGATTGTATTAACTTTGAAGAAGAAGAACTTTACAATCTTGGTGCCTTGATGCTGTAAAAGCTCTTCCCAGGGTCCAAGTAGGAATCTCCTCTACTTTGACAAGCCTCACTCTCTTCCAAATGAGATCAATAGGTATGTGATATTTCCTCTAAAAAGCTCAATAAGGAAGAATAAGTTCCAGTAGCATTTACCCTCAAAAATATTCAGTTTTCAACTTCTCAAGTAACCAGCGCAAAGCTTCATTTTATAGTGCAAGGGAAGGAGGTTACAAGTCCACCATTGAAGGGATAGAGTCCTTCTTCAAGGGGATAATCTCCTCACATCAAGGGGTTAGCTCCTTAAGGAATGGGATGCATGAACCCTCAAGGAGCGAACTTGCCAGCACAAGATTCCTTCTAGAAGCTTCCAGAATTGACTCAAAGTGAGTTTTTAGGAATAAAATTACGCCTTTTTAACTTTTGCAGGGGTTCGCACCCATAAACACAGATATAGAGTGGTCAAGTGCACAATGGAAATGACCAATGGGTGTGGTACCGCAATTAATGCTAAGAGAAAGTGCGAAACCAGAGTTTTAGAGATTTTTAAGGACTTTCTCTCATTTTCAAAGCTTGATATGCAGAGCTGAGGTTTAAGACTTGCAAAGGAAGTATGTATGAGTGGTGATAGACTCATATTGATTGCAGAAAGTCAAAGTGACAATTTTTGTGCAACAGATTGCCCCCTAAAGTGTGAAGTCTATAATAGATGAGGATGGTTTTTTTGTCATCTACGAAGAGTGAAGTAATTTATTAGTTCAAGGATCTTCCTGTGGATGCCCCAGTTGGAACTTGTAAAAACATTCAATGAAATATATATATATATATATATATATGATCATATCATCGCTGAGGTAGGCATTCCCATACTCAAATCAAAACTGACTAGAAACTATCTAAACTGCTCTGATACAAGAATGATTTTGTAATACATCACAAGTATAGACATATGTAGACACAGTATGGACGCAGCCATCTGTTTATGAATAGTACACTGTATAATGAATAACAGAATTCCTTGCAGCCTAGATGGCGGAAACTGGATCCAAGGTCTTCATTCCTACTTCCCAAACTAGTACGATTCTATCCATGTGAATGAAGATGTCGAAGTCGAACATGGTAGAAACCACTTGATTACTGGTTGATGATGTAAACCGTTAACAAGTGTGAGAGGAACCACCAGTAATGTCAATGGCCCTCAAAGTACTCAGTACAATCCATGAAATGTGAATGAATGAGTCGATGTCGAACACGTCACAGAATCCTTTGATCGAAGGTCAATGATGCAACATGTTGTCAAAGGTGAGAAACCTGCCATTAAGGCATGCAGATTCCAAGGTACTGACGATTTCTAGATCATCTTTCTAGATAATGAGTTGGAGTCTATAGAAAGCGATTCGTCGCAGGTAAGCCCACAACACGAAATCATAGATCAAGTTTGAAGAAATATATTTGGCAAGGACTAACTCAGGGATGGCCAAGATGGATGACAGATATTTTGCAAATGAATGGTTTATTTGAACTGACCTATTGAACACATAACGACACTACAGATGGTTTGGTGACAGTTGACCCAAAGCTAATACCCAGAAACTGTCTTAAGACTTTCAATATGGTTTGATTAACTGTTAGGCAAAGGATTTCCCAACCCAGGTGAACAAAAATTGTTGTGTTCAAGAGTGGTTAAATGCTTTTCAAAAGACAAAGTATAACAATCAGGTTCATGTTTCTCTCTTTTCCTCCACCATTTCTGGCAAGTACCTCTTTATTTTTTACAAGCTTAAGGAGGATAACATTTGCTTGGTTATAAGCTCATCCTTCGGATGAGTCCAACTTAGTTTAAGCTTTGAACCCTAAGAAGGAGTGGTCCGTTCCTGTTTGTAATTGAACAGGTCCTTTATTGTTAAATTTTAATGAGTCGAGTATAGGAGAAACTCGGCGTTTTTCAATTTTAGGGAGTCAGAAGAAAAACTTAAGAAAACTCCATATTTGTCTTTTTTTGTAAATTTGTGTCTCCCAAGCCCGAAAAAGTATAAAATAATACTTGAGAGAACCACTTGACCATTACGATCAAGGAGTACTTTCCATAATTATTGCCTTCAATCTGAAAAAGTAAAAAAGCGATCAAAAACACGTCGTTTTATTACCAATATCGAACTTGAAACGACAAAAGTTCGACAATCGTTTCATGTTTATACGGTCAGAAATGAGCTGTAAGTGGACCATCCTTTTAATTTCGTTTTAACAAGTCTAAAAATAAAAACTTGGCAATCTTTTCATGTTTTGCGAGTCAGAAAAGAGCTTAAAGAGGACTCCTATGCTTTTTGTTGAAAATGACCAATTCTCCCCGAACACCCAATATTCTGCACAAAATCTACAAACATCACTCATATCTGTTTTAAAATTAATAAAAATGTACCAAAAATGACCTTTTTAAAGTGAAAAATAAATAAATTAAAAATTCATTTATTTAAAAAAATCTTATAAAAAGGGCTTTTGCCAAGTTCATTTCACCGTTTGGCTTTGGGAGTAAAAAGTAAGAGCTTTTGGTAAGAAAAAATCCTGTGAAGATTGCAGAAAATCCGACCGCTGGAATTGAGAATCGTCCTCTCCAGGTAATCCACATCATCCCTATCTTGCATTTCATCTGTTTCATTTTCATTTTTACGGCTTTAAAATTAATTTTTTGAGGAAAATTATGGTTAAAAATCACTCGCGGTGGTTGCGCAGGCGTACCATGTATATCCTGCGAACCCCGACTTTTTCATATAAATGAAACAGTCGGGGTCCCACACCTCCCCTTAAGGATGACTGCGGACCTACACACTATCCCTAACATGGCGGGTGCCGACCCCGCGAAACGCATTTTGAAACCCTATATTTTCTCATTTCCGCCAAAATGTTTTGAAATCACAAAATTCTAAACTATCTATTTTGCAATGCAGATAGACAAGTTGCTTATTTGGCGGGAAAGAGAACACGAAGATGTGAATCAAGCCGCATTACTCCATCCACCTTCAATACATGCTTTAAGAGCATGCAAACTACTGAAATTTTGGGCCATACCTAGCATGAGGGCACAGGTAGACTTTCTACAATGGCTGGTAGACAAGTGGAGCACACAGGACCAGTGTTTCATCATTGGAGGAAACTGGCTCGAAATCGAGCCAGAGGACATTTATTTTCTGACTGGTTTGCCGAAGAGAGGCAAAGGATTATCTCTATTCGGATCTAGGCCATGTGGCCAGTCTGTCACTAGTCTCCGACTAGAGTTTTGCAATGTCCAAACTGCGGACAAATGGATAGATGTTAAGACCATCACCCATCTTGAACTTAAAGCGATCACATTTACTGTCACCAGACTGTGCGGAAATGCAACATTACATTTATCTACCGGTTCCCAAATGCGCATGGCAGTAGACTACTTCCGAGGCACCATATTCAACTGGTGTGATGCTTTGTTGGCCAATGTGAAAGGCCAACTGACTAGGGCAAAGAATGGACAACTAAAGAACTTTGGATATGGTTACTTAGTTGTGAGATTTTCCCTAGAGAGGGTACCTATGCTAGTTCCACAACAACTTACCGTTGAGGTTGGACTTCCACGAGATCCCAGGATTATGCGCTGGGTTGTAGTCATGGCCCGCCATCCTGAGGAGGGCACCGAGGTTGTTCGATTCTCACCTGAGTATTTTCGCTGGTTGGGAAACCAAATTTTCGTGATACAGGACTTTTCATATGCTGTGATGGATTATCATGGTGATCTAGACATGGCTCTTCCACCAGGAGAGCAATGGGATGATACAGGTAAAATTGTTTTCAACATTTTTTAAATTATATATATATATATATTTTAAATCGTCCAAAAACTAATAGTAAAAAGTTTTAAATGTAGATGTGGGTCCACGACGACTGGCTGCTCTCTCGCCCCAGGAGAGAAGACACCCAGCTGCTGTGGCACCGCTCCCACAGGACCAATCAGCAGAGACCTTGGCCAAATTGGAGAGTCATCTAGAGCACTTAGCAGTAGATATTCTAGAGACTAGCATAGATGATATTCCTCTTAGGCTTCAGCACTATGTGATTCGGGTCCCAGGACCTTTTAGGAGATTCCTTTGTAGGGTAGCCCGAGCAGTGGTTTCTTATCGTGATCATCATCAGGGATAGGATGATCGCCTTTGTAGACTTCATATGACATTTATATATTTTTGTGCTATCATTTTTTCCGATCATAAGGTGTTTTTCAACCTATGATCGAAGACAATGTATTTTTGACACACTTCTATGCTATTACTATTACTGGTTATCTTGTATAACATGTTTATGGAATGTTTTCAAATTTACTATCTTAATTATTGCAAATGTCTGTTTAACATTTGAGAAGCAACTGCATCTGCTAATGTGTTTAAATATCTTGGAATATGTTGATATTCAATGTAGTCAAATTCACGTTCCAAGAGACGAACTCTCAAAAATAATCTTAGTAAAACTAGATTTCTAATGGCATAAACCCTGTTAAGCTGTAATACAACGAGTTCAGAATCTAACCTTACAATCAAACTCCGAATCCCAAATGAGATGGATTCAGATAATAACTCAATCAATGCACTATACTCTGCAATGTTATTCGTTGTTTGACCAAGGCTTACCACATGCATAGATACTAACTCGTCAGAGGGTGAATAGATAACCCAAGCTGCGGAAGAAATATTCCATGTACTACGACAGGCACCATCAGCAAAACCAATGTATGTTTGAGAAGACGCTGACATCTGCAATATCAAGAGTAAAACCAAGATAAGCAGGAATAATGACAAAACACTCTCTAAAATAGGCACACTTTCTAATCTAAAACTCACCAACTAGAAAGAAATCTATTCTAACCAGAATCTCCACACCAAACTTTAAGCATAATATCTTTTCAGGTAAAACCCATTTCTGGGCTTACCTAAAGAGACACCGTCAAAATCTACTAATTCATAGGCCCCTTTAGCCAGCGTTTGCTTAACAACAAAAGGACCATGCCACATGGGTACGAATTTTCCAGCCCCTAGCTTATTGTTAGCTTGATCGTATAATAAAACTAGGTCCCCTTCCAAAAAATTATGAGGTGTAACATTTCGATCATACTGAGCTTTTATCCTTTTTGCGTGAGTCTTGATTGCTAAAACAACATCATGTCGATTCTCATCTAATTGAGCTAAGTACAACAAACGTTTTTCCTCCTCGAAAGTGGCTGGAAGTAATTCTATGGCTATTTGCAACGACGGAATTTCGCATTCAATGGGTAACACGACTTCCAACCCATAAATGAGTTGAAAAGGAGTGAACCCTATTGATGTTTTGACTGAGGTTTGGTACGCCCAAAGTGCTGAAAATAACATGTTATGCAATTCGACCAATGAATACCAATGATTCGTTGGATCATAGTGACTAGAACCTTGTCGATTGCCTCAACTAGACCATTAGCCTGTGGGTAATATGGAGTAGAGCTATCATGACGCAGGCCAAGTTGATCTGCTAGCTCTGTCATCATGATGTTTCAGAAATGGCTCCCATGATCAGTGATAATCGCTTGAGGAACACCGAACCTAGCAATTATATGATTGAAAACGAAAATAGCAGCAGTTTTGTTGTCTGCCAAAAATGTAGGCATCGCCTCGACCCACTTGGTAAAATAATCTACTGCAAGGATAATATACGCATGCCCCCCGACTAAGTGAGGGTTACATGTAATAAAATCGATACCCCATTTTGTGAAAGGACCAACGAAAATTATAGGGTGGAGAGGAGCAGGTGGAGCACGCATCTTTCGATAAAAAATTTAACAATTGTGGCATTTCTGGACTGTATTGATCTTTAAATAAGGATGGACAGAAATAACCAGCGTGCAATATCTTTTGGGCTGTGGCATACCCAGACATATGACCACCACACACTCTAGAGTGACAGTCATTCAGAACCTTTTCAGCTTCCTCATGATTTAAACAACGACGGAAAATAGAATCCACCCCACGAAGATAGAGTGTATCTCCAATAATTTTGTATTGTTGGGATTGGAAACGAATTTTCTTTCGCTGAGATCATGAAATTTCAGGCTGAAAAGATTGGGTTTGGAGATAGACAATTATATCCCCATACCGTGGATCAAGAGTTCTAATAAGAAACAAAGATTCATCCGCAAGGGATTCTTCTGCCACAGTTTCGGTATCAGTACGTGGGAAGTCACACATTAACTTCGCAAAAACCAAAGACTTCTTTGACTTGGACTTTTCAAATTGCAGGTCAAATTCCTGCAGAATAAAAATCCATTTGGAATACTTGCCCCCTAGCAATTGTTTAGTCAAAATATACGTCATAGGGTTATAGTCAGAAAGTACTATGGTTTTGCGTAGTAGAATGTAGTGACGAAATTGCTGGATAGCTTGAACAGCTGCCAGAGCCAATTTCTCCACATGTGAATACTTAAGCTCAGTTGGATTCAAAGTTCGACTAAGATAGTAAATCACACGTTCAACATTGAATTCATCTTCCTGAACTAAAACCATTCCAATGGTGGAATGAGAAGCGGCGAGGTACAAAAAGTAAGCCTGGTTGTAGTTGGGAGGATGCAATAACGATGCATGGGTCAACGCATGTTTAAGTGCATCAAAATATTTCTGAGCTATCTCATCCCAAAAGAATGGAGTGTTTTGTTTCAACAACCTGGTAAAACCTTTCATTATCTCTGCGTAGTTAGGAATGAATCGACGTAAAAAGTTTTCTTTCCCCTGCACAGTTTGGAGTTGGCAAAGATTCGAAGGCGGAGGTAATTTAACAATGGCTTCAGCCTTCGAGGGATCGACACGAATGCCAGCTTTTGAAACAACAAATCCTAGTAAGCGACCCATTTCTATACAAAAAACACATTTGTGTGGATTCAACCTTATTCAATTATGCCTGCATCTCATAAAGATGGCTCGTAAATGAGTGAGATGATCGGCTCTACGTAATGAATGAGCAGGTAAATCATCGAGATAAGGCTGAACAATGTGCTTGATGTCATGAAATGCGTAAGACATAGCCCTTTGAAAAGTTGCTCCGACGTTCTTCAACTCAAAAGGTAATTTGCAATAAGAAAAGGTCCCCCATGGACAAATGAAAACCGTTTTTGGTTGATTAGTAGGGAGTATGTTAATTTGATTGTAACCAGAAAATCCATCCATAAAGGAGAACATTTCACTGTCGGTACAATCATCAATTATTTGATCGATATAGGGAGTTGGATAATTGTGCTTTGGACAGGCTCGATTAATATCCCTATAATCAATACATATATTTTTATTAACAGGAACAATATTCGATACCCAATCTATTATAGGGATCAGATATATAAAACCTGCTTTATGTAATTTCTCAACTTCAGCCTTAATAGTAGTAGCTTTTCTTGGGTGAATCTGACGCAAACGTTTCCGGATGGGTTTAGCATCCGGGTAAGTTTTGATTTCATGGACAACAATTGATGGATTGATTCCTGGCATTTCTTCATATGACCAGGCAAACACATCGCAGAATTCTTGAAATAGGGCTTTATAAGTTTAGATTTCATCGTCCGTACAAGAAGCACCTATATGAATGTTTTCAATAACTCCGAGTTTCACTAAAATGTCAATAGGAATGGTTCGAGAAATGTTTCCCAAATTCAACTCAGAATCAGAATGTTTCAATGGATTCTGTGGTTCCTTGACATAATCAGTGGTAAAAATAGATGAGAAATCATTTTCAAAATGATCAATCTCAGGTAAAAACGAAGATCGATGATGAAGATCTTCCCATGGTAAATCATCAACAAATAAATCTCACGAATCTGCTTATCAGTATGAATAGTTTCAGAAAAGGTTGTTGAATCTGAGGTTGAGATTGAAAGTGACTCCTCATGGGCCACATTCATTAGATCAATTTTGGTTGAACTAGAGTCGGAAAATCACTGTACCGCTTGATATGCAACTTCAAATGGACTCAAGGACATGGTATCACCAAATGGGTCCACCTTGGAATTGGAAGGAACGATCCAAGGATCATCAAGAACAATAGTGTCTGATGAAATCATATGAATGGTTGCAAAAGGAGGTGATACGTTCGGAGGAGGAAAGGAAAAAGTTCCTAGTAAACCAGAATCTTTGACTAATCCCACCCCAACATCCTTGTAAGGGATAGTTGTTTTACCGACATGTTGAATACTCTCAGAAGAGGCTGGTCGGATGAAAAGTAAGTCAACTGATCTATTGTAACGATCTTTCCATTATAAGGGAACTTTATGAGCCGAAAGACTGATGAAACAACAACAGTCATCGCGTAAGACCAACTGCGACCCAAAAGAAGGTTGTAATCTAGAGGGGCATCAACCACCTCAACATATAGATTAACAGTTTTTCCTTCTACCCCTATAGGTAAATCCTGCAAAATGCCATAAGGATGAAACCCTCGGCTGTCAAAAGCCTTCAAAATCATCGGGGATTGGTTAAGTGTTGGAGAACTAAGTGATTTCCAACACGAAATCGACATAATACACGTTGAAGCTCCCTCATCAATCACAGTCCAAAAGAAAGGTCTGCTTTTGACTAACACTGGGATCTGGAAAGCCATTTTATGAGGTAAGCGAGTTGTACTATTTTCTAAATTGAAGATTATAAGGTTGGAATCCTGAACATCAATGGCTCCTACAGCAGACAAAAGCAATTTACGCTGTGCTGGACATGATTGCAGCACTTCCAAAGCCGACATTGCTGAAGGAGATATAGCTAAATCTTCAACAATGTTATAGTTCTGAGCAGCTCTCGCATGTGGATTGAAAGCTGATTTCTGAAGTATACCTTTAGCAGGCGGTTTGATTACTACGTCTAGATTAGGTTCCGTGATCTGTAGTGGATCGGAACCAAGAGGAGTTGAAGTTGATGGGTTTGAACAAGAAGATTCTGGTTCCTTACCACCAACAGGATTCTTACTTCCATAATCTTGCGATCGCGTCGCAATCCTAACATGGGACATCATCATAGTTGGTTCTTCTGAGGCATTTGAGGAAGAACCTATCATCTTACTATTTTGAGTGGGAAAAGGATCCTTCAGGACAACAGGCGTTTGAGAACCTTTGACGATTTTTGAAACCTCAGCTCGATGTGGACAATCTCTTGTAAAGTGCTCTTCGTCACAGATGAGACAAGGATAGAGAGGTTATGTTTCTCGTCAGTAGATTCAATTTTTTCTAGTTTCTCTTTTGCGTTTTGTTTATTTTTCTTCTTCCCTTTATTTTTACTGCCGGATTTGGATTTGGCCGTAGAAGATTCTACAACATTAATATTGGTAGGAACTTCAGCGGAAGCTTCTCCTATCGGGGAATCTGTTAAATTTATAATAGGAGAAGAATTCTTTGCAAATTTCTTCTTACTTTTGGTATTAACTATACCAATCATACCATCAGCGGCATGAGACCCTGAAGGAGTTGCTGTTATTTGATTATGCTTGGGAAGATTGGGGATTTTTTCATGTAAAGTACCCGACTGCGTATAAATTAAGTCAAGGTACTGAGCTTGAGAAATTAATTGCTCCTCAGTAATGACTCCTGCCTTAGCTACATCCTCAGTGATTTTTGGTAATAAGGATTTAACAAACCATTCTGCCAAAATTTGATCTGGGATATAAACTTTCACTAAACATCGTTGATGTCACTATTCATGAATATGGTCTGAAATATATGTAGACGTTGACTGTTTGAATGAAGTTAATAATTCCGTGCCATTTTCATATCTGACAGGCAATTGAAAATGAGTTAAGAATGAAGTAGCTAACTAACTAAAATTATAAAATGAGCTTCACGGCAACTCAACGTACCACTTAGCTGCGAGACCAATTAGAGTGCGTTGAAAAAGCCTTAAGTGAATTGAATCATCTATAATAGAATTTGATGCACACTAGAGGTGATAGGACATCACATGGTTTGACGGATCCTCTCCAAGTTTTCCCTCAAACTTGGGAATATCACTGGGCAACTTATTAGGCAATGGCGGCTAGTACGGAAGATAATAAATTGGATCGTTCATAAGGCATGACAAGTCAGGTAAATCCAAAGTTGCGATGAATGGTAACTGACAGTTAGGGTCTCGAAAACCTTGGGACACAAGACCAGCTCCAGGAGGAGGATACCCAGGATAACCTGGAATTGTATTTGCACTTGGAATATTATATCCTCCCGCAAAACCAGGATTAACTAGACCAAATTGGGGCCATTGGGGTTGTTGATATGTATACCTAGGGTACGGTTGATACTAATAAACTGGGGTTTGCACAACGGGACCGTATTGATACTGTCCCTGGTATAGTTGATAAGTAAATTGAGGTTGACTTGTGACAACTGTACTTGGACCAGGTTGTCCTACAGGCATCTGAACCGAAGTCTAGATTGTAGGTCCAGACTGAGGTACAGAGGTCTGAGGAGTTGATACAGGAACAGTAGAAACTGGAGTTTTCGATACTCCAGAAGTAAGTGGGGTAGATTGAATAGAAGTTGCAGTAGTTGCAGCATTCGACTGAGGTGGAGTTCGAGGCGAACTAGGCCCAGGCTGATGAGCTACACTAGGTGCAGAAGTTTGGATAGTAGACTAGACAGGTTGCTGGGTTGAACCAGAAACCATGGGTTGTCTAGGCTGAGATGAAAACTGCACATTAGGTTTCAAAATCTGTTGAGTTTGAGATGGATCCCACACCATATTCATTTCAGGGTAAGGAATCATAACAAGTTGAGCATATTGAGGACCATAACTAGGTTGAGTGTAAGACTGATAATTTCCTGTTCCTTGAACAAAAGATTGACCAGAAGGTGGTTGGAAACCTTGAGATTGGTACTGACCTTGAGGTTGATAACCTTGAGGCGGGTATTGATACTGGGGTTGACCTTGAGGTATATATTGATACTGGGGTTGACCTTGAGGCACATACTGAGTCTGAGGTTGACATTGAGGCATATATTGAGTCTGGGGTTGACCTTGAGGCATGTACTGACCCTGAGGTATGTACTGACCTTGAGGTTGCCCCCCAGGCAGAATTTGACTACCTTGAGGTTGCCCCCCAAGAGGTATTTGACTACCTTGAGGTTGCCCCCCAGGTGAGAACAGATTATCTTGAGGTTACCCCCCAAGTGGATTCTGACTACCTTGAGGTTGCGGATTTGGAATAGCACTAGACATCATAAGAATTTCTTCTGCACTCAACGGTGGAGTTCCGTTATGACCAGTTGATACCCCATGTTCGATGGGTTGAGGAGATGCTTCTGAAAAAGTACCAGAAACTGATTGATACCCAGACGGAACAGAAGGACTGCCATATAAAAATGTTTCTGGATTTTGAGAAAACATGGATGACCAGTTTGACATATTCGAAGGAGGATAATAACCTTTGGGCGTTGGATGAAAAGGAATACGAGGTGGTGAAGCAGCGAGACCTGGATTTTCTAAAAAGTTCGTCAAAGATACGTACCAAGCGTCACTTTGAAAAGGACTGTAAAAAATAGATTCACGCTCCCTAAGTTCTATAGTCAATTGATTTTCAAGGGGAGCTATATCCTCATCCGGAATAACAAGTTCTTCAATAGAAATAAGTCCCATCGGAAGATTCTGGGTAATGACACTTCCTACCCTGGGTGAACCAGGAGCACTAGAAACTGGAGAAGCAAATCCTAAGGATGGAGTACCAACAGGTTCAGTTTCAGGTTCCTCAATGAGTTCACTAGTAGAAGAAAAACTACCAGTAAGCTCGGAAACTGAAAGCGGTTCAGAAATATACTCTGTTGCTGGAACGTCATAATCGGGATGAATAACCAAAGATTATTCTCCGGCCTCTAGTGACCCAAATCTACTTTCACTAGGTGTAACAAGAGCTTTTAGCCCTTCAAGTTGACCTGGTGTATATTCGGGAGGCTGCCCCTGAAGTCTACGGGATTGTCTCGGTAATTCAGCCACGATTAATTAATTAATTACTTCACACGAAAACAAAGAAAATCTCAAGAAAACCACCTAAAGTCTCTGAAGAACCAAACAATTGAATCACACACCTAACAATCTAAGAGTTCAAACCACACACAAACAGTATTTTTCCATACCGAAAATGCTAGTTGGTGATGAAATCCAACCTCACAGAATTCAATATAGAATGGCGGTTGGAACAGTTACCCCGAAAACCTGCTTAATGAAACAGACTAGCACAAGTTTCTCCACAAAACCATCTCGAGTGAAGATAACCCCCCAGAGAGTCCAAGTGAGTCTAGTCGACGTCTGTTCCATGTACAGTGGGATCTTCCCTCCACCGTCACCTTAGGAAGAATCCTAAAGATAATGGCCACTAAGGTTACCAATGGAAACAAATATACCTGGGGGAATAGTCTACGATCCGATATGCAAGAAAGGGCAAAGTAACAAAGATTAATCCCCTTGAAGGCTCCTTGACATAATCCAAGGTTTACCAACAAGTGACCCCAGGCTCCTCGACAATAGTCAATCCGAGGTTTACCGTTTTTAATACGTGAATATCTTCTATTGTTCCCAATGAGGAAGGATTGATTACCTCACTGGTTCAAATATGATCTCGTGCTTCTCCTTTAAGAGGAGCTTTCCCAGAGCATAGATGTAACAATTGGATTTCTTCCTACCACAAGATCGACTACTTGTTTGTTTTAACTATCTTGGAGAGTTAATTACTCCCTACTCCAAGATACTAGCCTAAGCTATGTTGGTCAGTAAGAGCCCTAGAAATAAAAAGATTGCTAGATGAATTTTAATTAAGCGTTAATTTTGTTGGTTGTTTCTTAAGTCAAAAGGTATGGAGATGAAACTTTGTGGTGTGAAGACTCAACTCCAAAATGCTAAAAAAAATGCACCTAAGATGATCAATTCTTTTCCTTTTCAATGAATCTCTAGCTAAAGGAAGAGTTGAGAATGCAATTCTTGAAAACAAAACTTTCCTTCAACATAAAAACGAAAAGAAAAACTTTTATTTGTTTTTTTATTTTTCAAAACACTCAAACGAAGCTACTAATTAAGCTCACAAAATAAATCCCTTTTAATTTCAACACTCAAAACTAGAAAAAGAATTTGTCAAAAGAGAAACTAGAATTTCTAGACAACACACTCAAAAGTATGAAAAATCTAATCTTGAGATCTAACTTCTTAAAACTAATTGAAATAAAAGCTTCAGATGTTTTTTGAGGATGTTTTCCCTTAGTTATTCAGCAAACTAAGGATTAATTCATTCAGTAAGACAAATCAATCAAAAACATCCAGCTATGTTTTTTATAACAAATGAAATTCACAACTTATGACCAAGTTCATTCAAAGTTTTGCAAAGAGAAATGAAATTGATTTCTCACCAAAGGAAGATCTCACTAACCATCCAGACTTATCAAGAAGACAAAAGATTCTAGGGTGATCTAAGGTCTCTTAGGCTTATAAGCTTCAAGTCACTACAAAGACTGAGTGAAGACCAACCAAGCATGCAAAAAATTCTAGAAATTCATTCAAAACACAACACCAATGGAACTTGCTTATGACAGACTTTTAACAGGATATATGTAGATCTGGGCAAAGGATAAAAGTAACAAAAAAGATCTAAACTAAACTGGACGAAAAGATTTCAATATTTTCAAAAATTTTGACAGGGTCTGCAGGCTCCTAGTGAAACCAGGTGCGGTACTGCTCTGTGCAAGAAAGTAACAGTGCGGTCAGGTCCGCACTCTAACTTAAACAGAATGTGCGGTCCTCGTAAAATTTTATAAAAAATAAAAATCAATCTAGGAATGACAAACTACCCAATCCCACACACATCAAGTAAAAACCAGAAACAAAAAGTCAAGCTTCTTAAATCAAAGATCAAGGAGAATTAAACAATCAAATCCCGGCCCTAGTGGAGTCACCAATTTGTTAAGCGGATAAATCATTCTTGTGGACAAGACCGATCTCCCTAGTATCAATTGATATATAGCAACAAGCAGGACAAGCAAATCTACTTTTCTATAATATATTTCAATTCATTAATAAAAACTAAGAGGTGTTTTAGACCCTACCTTAAGTCCAACGCTAGTTTGTGGCAGCCTTGCTCCAATAGCTTCAAAGAGTATCCTTTTAATACCCTGCAAACACAAACAAGCACACATCAAAGAACACCTGCATAACTAATATAATAAATCATGTTCATCATAGTGATCAAGGAGTCTATGAAATAAACCATTAAACACAGCTTATTGAGAAAAATAAACTTGATTGTATTAACTTTGAGAAAGAAGAACTTTACAACCTTGGTGCCTTGATGCTGTACAAGCTCTTCCCAAGGTCCAGGCAGGAATCTCCTCTACTTTGACAAGCCTCAATCTCTCCCAAATGAGATTAAAAGGTATGTGATCGTTCCTCTCAAAAATCTCAATTAGGAAGACTAAGTTCCAGCAGCATATACACTCAACAATATTCAGCTTTCAACCTCTCTAGTAACTAGCCCAAGCTTCCTTTTATAGTGCAAAGGAAGGAGGTTACAGGTCCACCATTGAAGGGATAGAGTCCTTCTTCGAGGGGATAAGCTCCTCACATCAAGGGGTTAGCTCCTTAAGGAATGGGATGCATGCACCCTCAAGGAGCGAACTTGCCAGCGCAAGATTCCCTCTACAAGCTTCCAGAATTGACTCAAAGTGAGTTTTTAAGAATAAACTTGTGCCTTTTTAACTTTTACAGGGGTTTGCACCCATACATGCAGATACAGAGTAGCCAAGTGCACAGGGAACATGACCAGTGGGTGCGGCACCACAGGTAATGCTAAGAGAAAGTGCGAAACCAGAGCTTTAGAGATTTTTAAAGACTTTCTCTCATTTTCAAAGCTTGATATGTAGAGCTAAGGTTTAATACTTGCAAAGGAGGTATGTATGAGTGGTGATAGACTCACACAGTTTACAAAAAGTCACGGTGACATTTTTTCATGTAACAGGGCAGTAACCTAGGGTCTGGGCCTGAAAAAGTGGCTCAAATCCCAAGGAAGTTGGCAAAACACTCAGAAAAATAGTCCCTGGACATTCGCATACCATGTTGTGGGAGCGTCCAAAGTCTTTTGGACATAGGAATTCCCATATCATGGGAGCATCAAGGGGTTAGTTGGTCTACAAAATCAACGTGGCTTATGGGCTAGTTATCTGAGTAGTTGGGATGGTTCTTAAGAGTCTTGTAGCTAGTGTGGAAGGTTTGTAAGTTGTGCTTCCGTTGATTCCACTTCCTTATGGTCACATAGGAGTTTGAATCCCCTCATAATAGCCTCTTGTCACATGTTTACCCTGGTTGGTCGGTTACTTGGGTAGATGTTTGAGGAGGGTGTTACAGAGTGGTATTATAGCATGGTTCAGCCCTCAGAATGGATGGGTGATGTGTGTTGGTCATGCAATCATGTCGCTTGCACGTGTGCTAATCATCCTTGTGGTCTATGTGCTTGTTGCATATGGATGGAGTTTGTCATGGTGGTAGTGATGTCACCATGTGAAAGAGGATGTTGTTGTTGTGAAGTGTGTTCTCATAAGTGTATGATTGGTTACATGTTGTTTATACTTGTGTATTGTCAATGTACATAGGTATGGTTGTTGTTGTCATGCATGAGGTCATGGTATGTGTAGTTGATATGGTCATGCATTGATGAACTGACTCTAGCTAGAATGATAGTTACATGATTATATGACTATGTATTATATGTATATATGTTGTCATGATTATGTTATACATGTATTACGCTAATTGGTTGATCTTGAATATGAGACATCCTCCTCGAATTATGCTAAGGTACATTGGTTTATCCTGATTTGGTTAGCTGAGATGATATACTTTGCATGAAAGATATCAAAGATGACTAGCAAGATGGTAGACTACAAAGATTCTCCCTATGAATCAGATGAGCAACGTGGTGTTGGGAACTCTTCTGATTTAGAACACACATTGACAAGCTTGAAGGAATAAATAAGGAGTTGTAAGGTGGAAAATGAAAAAATCATGTAGGCACAAGAGAAACAAGCAAAGGTTAATGCAATACTTCTTCATAGTTTGTCATAATTGTAGTGACAGGGGCCACTTAGGATCAGCCATGGATAAGAGGACAAAAATATGGGGCATATGGAAATAGGTCTCATGATGATAATAGATAGGATAACTATGACACGGTTAGAGATGGCAGGTTGTTGGATACTCCAGATAGGAGAGGTGATGGACACATGTATTACTATAGCTCTCGTTCTGATAGGCACTATGATTGTTATTGTTACCATCCTTACAGGAGGAGTGATAAGGGATACTTACCAAATGAGTTTAAGAAATAAAATCCACCTACTTTTGATGGAGATGTGAAGAAGCCAAAAGATGTAGAGGATTGTATCATTGGGATGAAAAAGCTATTTGAGTTGCATAATTACACAGATAATATGAACCAAAGTAGTTATCTTCAGCCAAAGAAGTAAAGAAGATATCTAGTGGGAAGATGTGAAGCGGGTTAGAAACATCAAGACAAATTACTTGAATTAGCATGAGTTCAAGAGGCTTTTTAGGAAGAAGTACTTGTCAGAAATGTGCTACGATAGTAAGGCCAAAGAATGCTATTAGTTAAAGATGGGATCAATGACAAATGAAGAGTACAAGACTAATTTCCTAGAGCTACTTAGGTGTGTACCATATCTTAAATATGAGAAGGTTAAAGTTCAATGGTTTGTCAATGGTTTTCCACTAGCATTTAGATATCGGATTGAGTATGATGAGCCTTAGTCACTTGCAAAAGTTATTGGGAAATTGAAGCATTGTTATGAACAGTCAAAGCCTAAGAATGAATTTCAGCAATGATGGAAAAGGAAGGATAAGGATAAAGATAAGGGAAAATGGCAGCCAAAAAGAACAAGGCATCATGATGCAAAAGAGAAAGAAAATGTGGCACCACAAAAGAAGTTCAATGCAGCTAGATAGGGACATGGATCATAGCAGTAGCATAGAGGTGATGGTACTAGATGGTTGGAGTGTTGGACATGTGGTAAGGAACACCTTAAGAGATATTTTCAATAGAATAAAGGTGGTAGGCCTCAGATATATAGTTCACAAGAGGTGCAAATTGTTGGGGATGTTGGTCAGAGCATTCCTCACATATATGCAACACTGGATAACAAACAAGGAAACCATCAAGAATCTATCATTGAGATGGATGCTAAGCTTTGTGATGAAGTTGTTTCTATTTTGATTGACCCTTGATCTAATTATAGTTATGTTAGTCCTGACTTGGTGGATAAGTGTGGTTTGAATAAATAAGTTCATGCAAAATATTGGTTATTGCAGTTGGCTACATGTACAAATAAGAGAGTGCATCATTGGGAAATGACTTATGCATTTGAATTGAATGGAATGTCTACCGTAACACATTTGAATGTATTGCCATTGGGATTATACAATATGTTGCTCATCATGGATTGGTTGTACCTTCATAGGACCAAGGTGAACTTTTATGACAAATCCATCGAGTGCTTGGATGAAATTGGGGAACCAAGAGTCTTACAGGGAAAGAAGAAAGCCACATCAGTTAGCATGGTGACAACTATGTAGGAGAAGTTTAGCAGCAGAAAAGGGTGTGTGTTATTTGTAGTGCATATTTCTAGCAACAAAGGTAAGGAAGTTGAGGATGAAAAAGTTTTGAGAAGGTACCCAATTCTACAACAGTTTCAGGATGTATTTCCTTAGGATATTTCATAGTTTCCACCTCATAGGGAAGTAGAATTTTCTATTAAGTTAGTGCCAGGGGAAACTCCAGCATCAAAGGCACCTTGCAGGATGAGTACACCTGAGTTGGTAGAGTTGAAGATGTAGTTGAAGGAAATGTTGGAAATGGAATACATTAGGCCAAGTGTATCACCATGGGGTGCATCGATATTTTTTGTGAAGCAGAGAAATGTTGGAAAATGAATACATTAGGCCAAGTGTATCAGCATGGGGCGCATTGATATTTTTTGTGGAGAAGAAGGATGGTACTCCCATATTATGAATTGACTACAGGAAATTAAATAAAGTGACTATCAAGAACAGGTATCCATTGCCAACGGTTGATGACTTGTTCGATCAGCTGAAGGGAGCAACAATGTTCTCAAAGATTGATTTGAGATCAGGGTACCATCAGGTATGCATCAAAGAGGAGGAAATTTACAAGACAACTTTCCAGACCATGTATGGGCATGATGAGTTTGTTGTAGTTCCATTTGGTTTGACTAATTCTCCAACTACCTTTATGTGCTTGATGAATAGTGTTTTGCGTCTGTACTTGGACAACTTTGCTATTGTGTTCATTGATGTCATATTGGTATATTCTAAAAGTGAAGAAGAGCATGCTGATAATTTAGCATAAGTGTTAATATTGTTGAGAGAGCATCAGTTGTATGCTAAGCTCAACAAGTGAAATTTATTTTATACTGAGGTACATTACTTGGGACATGTTGTCTCCAAAGAGGGCATAGCAGTGGAGCTAGAAAAGGTAGGAACTATCATGGAGTGGGAATCTCCCAGGAATGTAGATGAATTAACATCTTTCATGGGGTTAGAAGTTTATTACAGGAGGTTCATAAGGATATTCTCATAGATTGCTTATCTTATCACATCGTTCTAGAGGAAAGGTAAGAAGCTTGAATGGACAGAGGAGTGTGTGGCTAGTTTTGAGCAAGGCAAGTAGTTATTAACACATGCACCAGTGCTAAAGGTTGTAGATCCGGATAAAGAGTTTGTAGTATGTACAAATCCTTGCAAGAGAAGACTTGGTGGAGTCCTTATGTAGGAGGGATAGGTGGTGTGCGATGAGTCATGAAAACTGAATGAACATGGGAAGAACTATCTGATGCATGATCTTGAACTAGCAATGAACATACATGCATTGAATTTGTGGAGTCACTATCTTCTGGGTAAGAGGTTTATACTAATGAGTGATCACAGTGGGTTGAGATTCTTCTTTGACGAGCATAATATAAATTCCAGACAGGCTAGATGGTTGGCCATGATCAACAAGTTTGACTTTGAGATCAAGTACATTAAAGGAAAGGATAGCAAGGTTGCAGATGCTCTTAGCATACGCGTACAGATAAATCATATAGAAGCTATGAGTTCCTATGGGACAGATCTACATGATAGGATCTTGTAGGAAGGTTAGCAGGATATCGGGTATATGGATATTGTGCACATGTTGCAATAGAGTATAGGGACATATACAGTTAGTGGTATAGGTACAGGTATAGGTCGAGGTGCACAAGGTGTGCTCTATTCTCCCACAGTGGATGGATTAGTCAGGTTTAGACACAGGATATATGTGCGAGCACTACAACAAAATAGGAAATTTGTGCCGTATTTTAGTGATTTTTTTTCCAATTGGGATTAGCATCTTGGTGCTAAATCTAGCTCTATTGAACAATTTTTAAGGCATCCTTTTTTGTAACAATTTTTGCATCCTTTTTTACATTAGATTTTGCACACAATTTTGCGCTATGTTTTGTGTCTAATTTTGCACCATGTTTTATGACAAATTTTCCTTCCAATTTTGCACCAAGTTTTGCGCCATATTTTGCATCTAATTTTGCACCACTTTTTGCATCTAGTTTTGCACCATGCTTTATGACAGGTTTTCCTTCCAATTTTTCACTAGTATTTACATCCAGTTTGATGACAAGTTTTTCTTCTAGTTTTGCACCATTTTTGTGTTATATTTAACACCCGATTTTATGGCATTCTTTTTACAATTGGGATGAGCAAATTGGCATTAAATTTGGCTCTATTGTACATTTTTTAAAGCGTCCCTTTTTTCCTCTTATTTTGCATCATTTTTAACGCTAGGTTTTGTATCCGTTTTTACACCAAATTATGCATCACTTTTTGCGTCAAATTTTGCACCAATATTGGCATATGATCTTATGACAGATTTTTCTTCTAGTTTTGTGCCATTTTTTGCATCTATTCCCCATCATTTTTCTCCTCTTATTTTGTGTCATTCTTTGCTTCCATTTTTGCGCCATCATTTGCATCAAGTTTACAGACTTTCACATCCAATTTAGTGCCTTTTCTTGCATTCATTTTGTGGTGATTTTGTCATCTAGTCTTACATCAAGTTTTGCATATAGCCTTACACTAGTTTTTTCTTCTAATTTTGCACCTATTTTTTCATCTAGTTTTGCACCAGCTTTGGTGTCTATCTTTGCACCATATGTTGAATTTGATTTAGCACGAAATTTTTCATGCATTTTTGTGCCCATTTTTGCATCCTTTTTGGGCTATTTTTTACATTTGATTTGTCTCCCTTTTCCACATCCCATTTTGCATCATTTGCTGCAACCAATTTTGCATCATTTTAACACCATTTCTTGCATCCAATTTTACATTTTTTTGAGCATCCAATTTTCCATCTATAATTGCATCATATGTTAAGCCATGTGTTGTGTCCACCTTTTCATCCCATTTTGTCTAATGTTACAATCAATTTTGAGTCATTTTTACGTCTACTTTTGCATTTGTTTATGCACTAAGTTTTCCATCACTTTTCGCATCCAACATTGCATTTCAATTTGCATCAATTCCTAATGAATATGAGGTCATGATGCAATCGAACCACCAGCCACATGCTTGTAAAGTAGGTGCTCTACCACTAAGCTATTACCCTTCAAATAATTACACCTTGAAAAATTATAAATTATAAATTCTAAAACTTTAATTAAATTATAAAACTTGGTAAAGTCTTGTAGGTTTCATTGGCTCAACTAGCACAAACAATCGTCCAATAGATGTAGAAAATAATTGTTTTAGAACAAGGAAACAACTTTCACATCGTTAATATTTTCAACCACCTAAAAAATAGCATCAAAGCCTATTGTTTAAACTTGAGACTAACCAAAGTAAAAACTCAAAGTCCCCATGTCCTATGGCTCCTCTAATACAAGTTTGGGGATGAATGAAATAATTGAAGAAGTTAAAAATTGTATACAACTATAGTAAAAATTGACAAAAAAAGGTAGTATAAATTCTATGATGATTAAAAATAAAAATCATGTAGAGTAGGAAATTCAATAAAGAGACTGGACATGGTGCAGCCAACACGAAATCCAATGCACAATTCTGATATGGGCTCTATGAATATACATACTTCTGGAATGTAATTCTTCTGAATCCCCCAAAAATTAATATAAAACTCTAATGATATATAAATAAATAATGAAGACACCAGAGGACTTTCAAGAACTAAGACACAGGGACAAAAGGATGGAGAGTGCTCCTAGCAACCCATTTCCCTTAAAGATGATGATAATTAGCACAAGGTCACTCTGGCTCACCTATATCTTTGAAGCTATGATTTTTTCTTTTCTCTCACTGGTATTAATATAGTCGACATGGACCAAGTTATCTCCATTAATGTTTAGTCTTGTTTGATTGGCACATAAAAATTTTCAATTTTAAACATGATATTGTTCAAGCTTCCAGACTTGACAAAACATTACCGAGAAGCAACTTGAGTTCTCAAAAATCATGTAAACATTTTATGTGTATATGAAGAGGTGACCTATTGTTTATGATGATTAAAGATGATAGATTGGATCAAAACAAAAATATTTCGAATTTGAAAATGCCAATAAACCCTTCAAAGAATTGAATCAAAAAGAATCTGGAGATATTTTTTTTACCAATAAGTATAAACACACACACACACACACACAAACCCACATTTTAAATAGCCTAGATCCAAATAATCAGTGCCAATTTTTAAAATAAATAATTAGCTACAATAGAAAAAGGAAAATGAGCAGGAAATCTATAAAAGTTGGCTTGAGTTTGTTTAACATATTTGTTTGATAGCATTCTGCCGAAATAAACAAGTAGATCAAACATAATATATGATAATTTAGCAATTAAGAAGAAGGCATTATGCTTATTTGTCTGAAAGAAGCCATTTGAGGAGATATCAGTGCCTCTCACATTATGTATGTAATGCTAATAACATTGAAATTCCAATACTAGTAAAATTAAAGTAAAATTAGACTCTGGAAATTGATTTTAAGCCTGATCTTTTAAGCAACAAAAAAAAAATGATTTTTTGGATTTTTCTTTTTTTAAATAATTGATATTGATTAAAACGAATCTAAACTAATATAAATCCATCTTCATATCATATTTTATTCACCAAATAGATAATTTATATTTATTAAATACAAAGAGATAAAAAAAATAGGTTTGTTTTTGAATTTTTTCCCTCCATTCTCTATTACATACAATAAATACAAAATAAACAAGGTTTGTTTTTGCTCTTTCTTTTTCCTTATTTCTTTCAAATTAGACTTCGAACATTAAGTTACACCTACATACATATATTTTACTCAACTGCATCCACAATACAATTAAAAAAAGAAGTGGAATAAATTCTTATAGTAAAATCCATTGTTAGGAACATTAAATTGAAAAGAAGGACATCTAAAATGAAACAAATTTCTCTCAATTAGGGGTAAAATTTATTGTTTCCAGGGTTATGTTGCAACATTCAAAATATTCAATAACAAGGAAAATGGATTTCGACTCATTGAAGAAATTAAAGCTTTCCATGGTGATAAAATAGAACTCTATGTAATTTTTGGTCCTTTGAATATATGAAACACTAGTGGTCCAAATTTACTCTTCAAACAACAATTACCTTGAATATCAAATCTTTGTTCCACTGCCAAATAATTCATGATAAAAAAATAAAACTAAAATGACCAGGGAACTCATTTTTTTTCACCTTCAGGGGTAGGGCAGAATGCACCACATGCTTCACAACATAGAGAAATCAAAGACATAATGATAGATTTCTATGAAATCTCTACCTCTGTGTTCTATAAATCATTCCAGCGCTACATCTTTTCTGGGAGGAGAGAAGCAAGTTAAGTTATTATTCATATTGTTATAAATATTTCCATATGATGTGATCATTGTCATTAACATTATTCTTTTTTTTTTTTTTTAATTAGGATTAGGGAACTTAGTATTAAACAACGGGAGTTTTGAAGCAACAAGTCCTTGCCAATTTCAATAAATTCAAGGTAATTAGTCTAGGGTAAGATCAAAAGTTGCAACAAGATGATGACAAACAAATAATGCCAGTTCATTCACTTGGGCATCATACAAGTAACAATATTTAAAATCATAATTTGATGTTTTGATATGCACAAATAAATCAAATTATTTATGGGCCACATTCATGGTAACATATTCATGAGTAGGAAGTAAATAAAAAAAAAAAAAACATTAAGAAATATTATGATATAATTATTGCCATAGTTATTTCTAGTCCATACACTTAGAAGTGAAAGCATCATTGGCATCTTGATCATAATATCATTTTTCCAAGTGCAAATCAAAAGGAAGGCCCTCCTTGTGTTCATTCATGTACATAAGGTTGAACATAGCATGGGCATTTGCCAAGGAATTAGAATGCACGTAAGCATTTGCAACACGCTAAAAATTTGTTTCAATTTCCTGCAAAGGAAGACCAGAAAGTCAAGAGTTACTCTCATGACCTATACAACTAACCATGGCATTCATATTGAGATACCTAGAGAGAGAAAGTCACCCTGCTATAATAATATTCATCCCCAATTAAAAGCATTGCATGCTAATTACCCTGCGTTGATGCATATATCATATTCCCAAAAACATTGTGCAACCTCATACCCAATTTTAACAACTCTCAAGTAGAATAGAAAATATTTGGATCTTTTCCCTTTCAAGTAACACTCTAAAGCCAAGCACAACAAAGGAATGCCATTGGCAAAAAAGAATTGGGGAATAGGTTCATTTTAATCCACATAATGTTTCACATTGTACATTTTTGCAAATGATGCGTTTTGAGAGATGATCTTGTTATTGTTTGAACATAAGATACCAATTCCACATTTTAATTTTCAACATGATTTTGTTTGATTGCACTAGGCCCAATCCCATGATATTGACTACCCCCCATAAGCCTAAATTGTTTGCATATACTTTGACATGTTCCCATTCAATGTCAAATTTTATATCCTCTATGGTTTGATTCACTTGAAACTTTGTTTCTAGTTTGGTCTTCTTACCTATTTAATTTAATAAAGTTTCGTTCATATAAATTGTGTCTTTGTAGTATATTCCTGGTGCTTAATCATATTACCAACAATAGTCCTATGATAAGGATCAAGTGTTGCATCTATTTCATCAATTACACTATAAACTAGTAACATACGCTTGTTAACTAAGTTTCTCAACCTTTCTATGTTCAACTTGTTACGTTGCCAAGGGATAGTAGCTCAGTCCACCGTTGAAAAATACAATGTTGTAAATTTGAGGACACTTCCTAAATACTGGGTCCACATGTACCTGAGGCACGTAAAGGATTATCCAAGACTACAATGATTTTTCCAATTACACAAGAAATGTAATGAAGTCAAATATAATTTAGTCGAATCCAATCCTTGTTTAAGGTAGTGCATTAATTAAGTTTATTTTCAATGGCCATTTCTGTTGCATATGAGAGACTATGTAAAAACAATTGTGTTTTTCTTCAAAACTTTTGGTGACAGGGTGAAATAACATTTAAAACTGATTTCTTACATCCCTAAACTTTTCCATCAGTGGAATAAGTATTAAAGTTTCCACACTACTGTAAGGGTGTGGGAGAATAAATTTTTGGTTAGGCGAGGCAGAACATTGTTACGAGGATATGGTGCCTCTCGAGCCTTTTGGTGAAAGGTTATGGAATGGTGGATGGAAACATGTGAGTTGAGTCACAATCAATATTCAAGAAAAGAAGCAAAAAAGAGTGTGAATTAAAGGAGAATGAACTTCCTTCTAGTTTGGTTATCATTACTATGAAATTGCTTTCGGCTAAACTAGTCATTATCAAGTCTTTGCAAGAAATAAGGGGCACAACCAACTCTAACAAGGATCACTTTAATGTAATGTGGTCAATAAGGTTAAGTGAAAGTGAAATCCATCTTTAAGGAGAGCATGTATATGTGAATTTCAAACTAATGATCCATATCATGGAGCATGGGCCTACGTGGAAAAATTTGGTGACCTATTTTCTGATTTAAAAACAATTTATGTGGTAGCTATGATCACTGGAAAGGCCTACTTTGCATTACCTAATTTAACCATTAAATATGTTCTTGCATGAACAAAACTGAATACAAAATCAAAACTAAGGTGAAGAGCACCAACCCAAGGAAAGCTGGAAAGTCATCATCTAGTGTCATTGATAATCAAGATGATAAATAAGAATGAGTTATCTACATTAACCTCATTGAATTACTTGATTGATAAATTCATCCAAAGATGCAACTCCAATATACATTCATTGGTCCATGTGTATTTAATTGAAATGAGGCCCATTATACTAAAATACAACACATGCGAGTTCCAAAAGAAGAAATTACACAATCATCCAAGACAAACTGAATGATACGTAACTCAACATCTTCAATTTTGATGATGTGTGGAGTAAATCCATGACCCAAACTCCCTGTGAGAGACACAGTTATAAGGAACAAAGTAACAACAATCCATTGTCAAGGAATGGCCTCTAGAACAAGTCATAAACTAATAGCCTATCTTAAAATCACCCACTATCTAAGACACATTTTTATAATTTGACATCTGATTTGAAAAACACAATAAGTAAAATTAGAAAGTTGGAAGAACGAATATCAATTGGACTGTAAGCATAGTGTTTAATAGGCCATTTATACATAACTTGCTTAGCAAAAACTGCAAGTGTTAGCAGAAGGAAAAAAAGTAAAAGGTTATTAGGAAAAAGGGAAATTTTACTATATTTGTGATCATGGGTAATGAGAAAATGGGAATGAGATATATGTAGGGGTTTTCTTGTTATTTTTTTGTTAGAGGAAACTGGTCAAGATCCCACTGTTTGTATTCATCTAGGTTTCTAATGGTAAAAATGGAAAAAATAAGTAGAGAAAATGAAATGGGTGTTTTATATAATTGGGTATAGATGAATTAAGGTCAAGGGAGAAATGGGATTGAAGTAAATTTGGGAATTTAATTTGCACCGATTGGTATGATAGGGAGTGTGAAGAGATGTCAGAAGGAAGATCAGTGGGAACTTGGAACTAGTTTGTCAATCGAATTAAAGAAAAAATAGTTACCATATTTTCATAGATTAATATAATATTTTGTTAGTTATCAGATATTGGGAGATTTCCTCCAACATTGTGCATATATTGTCTTCACTTCTCTAGCCTTTCTTCACTTGTCATATCAGTTGTTTCTATCCCTCTTTCCATGTTTCTTCATTTTTTGAAGAAGAAGAGCCCATAGTCCATAGCCATTATGTGTATGTCAACCCTTCTCAAGTGCTTTTGTTGATGGGCATTGTGGCTTTGTGATATTTAAGTAGTGATAATAGATATTGTTGTATGTTTTGGTGTATTTTGCTAGAGAATTAAGAAATATTCTTACTTGGTTCTCTAGAATGCTCTGCATCATTATAATGCATAAGTT
The DNA here is from genome assembly GCA_000404065.3 of Pinus taeda. Classification (NCBI taxonomy): domain Eukaryota; kingdom Viridiplantae; phylum Streptophyta; class Pinopsida; order Pinales; family Pinaceae; genus Pinus; species Pinus taeda. The sequence continues at coordinate 161,453 of APFE030693600.1, read as the reverse complement.
GTGTATTGCTTTTTTCTATTTATAGGTCTGGTTTTGGGTGTTTTTCCTCTTTTGTTGAAGCTGCATTGTCCATTATTGTGGGTGTTTGTTGGTGTCAATCTCAGAGATCTATTATTATTGAGGGTCATTTTGATGAATGAAATTCTGATGTGTTGGGGCATATAGATATATATGGTCAACTATTTTAATATTAATCCTGGTAGCTAGTGACAGAGCTTAGATTTCTCATCTTGCCCACATTCAAATCTGGTCATTTGGGATTTTTTTGTTGCAATGAACTACATTAGTCCTCCAAGATATTGGTTTTTAGTACAACTTCTCATATGCTTGATTTGAGAAGAGACATTTTGGCTTCATAGATATGTATTTAATTAAAATTCAGATTGTTCCCCAACTTTTACTTAGCTTGCTACGTTATTCTTTCAATGATTGTCTACTTCTCGTCAATTACATGTTATCCTATCAACAATAACTAACTTTAGGGTTCTCACAAAGGGGTGTTATGTGAAGTGGGTCTGTCTAATTTATTTCAATTGATTTTATCCATGCATTCATATCTGTATGTTTTGAGTTTGGCACTCTACATTGGAGTTGCAACAGCTGGTCATGACTATGGTGCAACATTGAGCAAGAGTGTCATGTTTTACGAGGCTCAGAGATCTAGAAATATTCCTAGCAATCAGAGACCCACTTGGAGGGTTGATTATGGTCTACATGATGGATTGGCCAATGGGGTGGATCTAGTAAGAGGATATTGTATGAAGAGGTGGGTGATGGCGACTCAAATTATTGCGAGAAAAGGAAAGAAGACATGGCCACACCTTGCTAAGAATATAGAATTGATGCAAAAAATCTCGTCTCAGATCTCACAGGAGAAATAGTAACTGCAATGGTTGTTGATTCAATTTTTTTCAGGTGCTCTGATCCTTCCTACTCCAATGAACTTCTCAATCATGCCAAGCAACTTTTCACATTTTCTAACAAGTACAAAGGAAAATATGACAGCTACAATACTGCTGCACAGAAATATTATGCCTCAAAGAATAGATATGCAGATGAGATTCTTTGGGTAGCGACATGGCTTCATGAGGCTACTGGAGATTTGTCTTACGTGAACTATGTGATTGACAATGTTTCTTCTCTAAGTGGAATAGGATGGAAAATGATTGAATTCAACTGGGATGTCAAGTATGCGGGAGTTCAGGTCTTGGCCTCAAAGTCCCTCACGTCCCTCATGCAAGGCAAAGGTGTGCAGAGTAATGGTGTTCTACAAAATTATTAGGAAAAGCAAGATTTTGACTTGAGGGGGCCTGACCCAGGTTCAACTTTAATTAGCCAAACAAATCCCTCACTACTAGCCCTTTCGGCATCAGCCCGTGGAGCGTGGGCTGAAGTCTCACACAAAGCAGTATGGGGGGATGTTGGAACCAAGTTTCTACACCCTAAGATGGTCGTGATATTGTTTAGTTCCCTCTATCCCTGCCTTCGTACAGGTTGCTTTGTTCTAGGGCTTGCAAGACAAACCCTGTGTTCCATTCTTCGATACTTTCGTGAAAGGGTAGGATCGTCGTTTGCGCAACTCGAGCCTGCTGCTTAGGTACTTTTGCATTGCTATGGCAGTGTGATGTACAAATTTCCCACTTAATCTAAGTGCCTTGCTTATCTTATCAAATGATTATCGTTATCCCCACGTAAATAGATATTCGTGTATGCGTTCAATTATTCAATGTAATTTTGCATTCATTCAAGCACCTTATAAGAATAATAAAGAAAATTTAGACATAACATATCAAGATGCATCCACAGAACAAAGAGACAAAAATTTCAAAATATCTCTCTTTATTAATATCTCCCAAGTGGTTACAAAATTTGTTCGCCCTACTCACATATTTGGAGGGGTCTGTACACTCAGCTGCAGACTTCTACCCTAGGCCTTTGTGCACTCAGTTGCAGAGCCTTTACCTATGCTAAAACCCAAGACTTAGACTTATTGCTCTAAGGCTATGACTCTCTTACATCATCTTTCATTGTCTGTCTCCTTTCAAACTACTTAGAGCTTAGCTCTTTTTATACAATCCCATGATCCGCGGACCATGGGTAGATCTCTTACGACTGACTTTACTTTAAAAAACTAAGGGTGGACTATTCTTTATGACACATAACACCTTTACACTCCGCGACCAAAAATTGTGGAGTCTTTACAATAATATTACAAAAATTGACTTAAACTTGGGCTTTTAGCCCAAAAACTATCCTTGGGGGATCCCGCTCCCAACAGGCCCCCAATGCAAACACCGTGACTCACCCTCGAGTCACTCGATAGGCACAAATATCTTTGCGTGAAGCCTATCTAGCTCAACCCTGATTATGACAACTTCAGCCGTGCACTGACTTGCTGCCTCCTTTGCATCTTTGATTTTTTTCTCAGTTACTGCCCCTGCACTGTCAACTTGAAGCTATTGTTGTGTCACTTGCAGGGTCAGAAGATTTCCTTTGATGTTTCCTATGACTGCGTAAGCTTCCTCTAGCTAGGGATTTAGTCGCGCCTTCAGTACTGCTTCCTTGTGGAGTGTTGCAGCCACCTGTTCCTTCATCTACTTGGCTTCTTGCAGATTGGCTAACCTCTTCGTCAGTGTGACTATTCGCGTTGTACCCTTAACTTCATCATAGCGTTGTTGGAGTTCACGCACTTCTGTCTCTAGCCTCTAGATGTTTGGGTCCTCCTGCAAGTTGGTGAGGACCTCAAATGATTACTCGAACAACTGTGTGCAGTCCGCTACTACAATCTCCACTGATGCTTCTTTGACAACAACCGCTCGTTGTTCCTCTACCTCTGATGGTGTTGAAGGCTGAGCCCTCAACTAGAGCTCTATAATCTACAGGTTCAAATGCAATTGAACCCATGCAATCTCTATCCAATTTTTGCGGATCTTTGTGGCCAAATTACAGATGCGGATCTCAACTGGCTCCTCCTCCAGAATGGCCAATTCTGGGACCATTCTACATGCCTCCTCCACAACCTGTATGATCCTCTTGCTTTGGCTGGTTGCCTTGGCCTCAGCAGCGATGGAAACATTCCTCTTTAGGGTCATCTACTCATTGTTTATCTTTTGTTCACTGATCACTTGGAGGGCGCAATGCTCACAGGCCCTCAACTCTGCAATTACTCCATCCTCCAAGAGGTGGAGTGCTTTGCACAAAAGCACTTCTAGGTTCAGTCCCACTCCCTTCAAAGCACTGACAGTGCACCTGTCAGCCTCATTTTCTATTGTTAGTTCTCCATTCAGCAGCACTAGCGCAGGGGAAACCTTCATGCACAACATATCGACAACCTTGGATGTGCCGATAGTCAAGTTGGTAGACACTGTACCAACTTGCAACGCGTGGGTTTGCAACTCCAGCAGTCCTGTCTGGATGGCCCCTAGGATGATCTACTGCTTCTTTTCGAATTGTTGCAGGGCCTTCGTGGTGACATCTCGGATTGTGTCACCAATGTCATATAAGTCACCCTCCATTAGTGTGATAGGGTCCACAAAGGTCTTGGTCACCCTCCATTTCTTTCTAGATCCTCCCTTTTCTAGCTCTCTCGGGCGTTTAATGCGAGCAAACTTCTCTTGAGGATCTGCACCGTGTTGCTCTATCTCCTCTTCTTCAGTCTCAGGTGGAGGCGATCGCGTGCCTTTTTCAAAGTCCTGCTCTACACCACTTGTCTGTTTTCCTGCCTCCTTTCCTGCCTGTTCCACTTGGGACTTCTCGGCGGCCTCCTTTTTCCTCTTTTCGACTAGCTTCACGATCTTCATCTTGGCCTCTTCCTTCTTCTATTGTGCGGCGGACTTGCTTCCACCCACGACCAAGTCCATCGAGGTGTGCCACTCTGCTAGCCATTTATCCAACACTGCATCAATGGCATCATCTATGGCTAGGTATGGAAAATCGTACCACTTTTGCGCAGGGTCCTTCCACGCCCTGATCGAAAATTGATGGAAATCAGCCTTAAACTCGCCATAGCTCTACATGTTAGCATATACCGTGGGTGACAATTGTGGCTTGCAATTGATAGCCATTCTGATGTTCATTTCCATCAAGATCCAGAGGATCTTGCTATCTCAAACGCGCTCTGCGTCCTTGGTTTCCCATAGTGAAGCGTACTTCTCTGCTTCAGGAAAGTTTGGTGGGATTGAGGGGAATTGGCTCTCCTCTAGTAGCTCCTATGCTACGAGCACAATCGACAGCAAGAGCCACGCGTAGTGGAAGGTCTTGCTCTGCTCTTGCGCTTCGTGGAAGGTTTCCAGGAACTCTCCATGAAGGTAGTCTAACCAGTTAAACTGAACTCCTTCCGCGCACTATTGTGCGAGTGCGATGACAGGCACTAGTACCTCATCAATGTGACACTTCCGCATTACCTTCCCTACAAGGATCTTTGTTACCACCTTCACAATGGGGTCACAGATGTTAGAGATAGCGTACCCGCATGCTTCTTCACCAACTTGAATTTCTCCTTCATTGATTCTACGAGCGCCTTCTAACCACCCTTGTCGCCAAAGATCATAGCTCAATTTTTACCTATATATGGTAGGCATGTTAATTGATGGATTAACATATCTGTGATGGGTATCGACTCCTCCAGCTATAGACACCCATCATGCACTAAGCACAACAGTTGCTTGATGACCAAAACTATCACTGGGGTACGATTATAGTGCAACACCTAGAGTAGGTTCAACAATCCTACCTTCTCTACCCCCTTCAGCCACCTCCATGGCTACAAGGTTGTCATTCCCATATTTGTGTCTATGATACGATGCATCAATTGTTCAGTTGCCAGGAGCAGGAACTTCTCATGGTCTGCCAAGTCCCAGTCTTCGAGCTTCAAAATCGGCACCCGCCAAACGTGGACCATCAAAAGTGATTTCATCTAGTAGCAAGTGCGTTTGCAGGGGAGTCTTACTTTCATAAATTTCCTTTGGGACCTTGGACTTAGGCTTCCGCAAAGGGACATACTCTCGCAACTGTGTAATAGGGTCTACACCCTGGGCTTCAACCTCCTCTACTTCCACTCCCACATCCTCATCGTCCATGGGGATGTCTTTGATATCCTCCTCCTTTGCTTCTAGGTTTATAACCTTTCCTTTGTCCTGGGCAGTGGGCTTTGGTGGGTTTCTCCTTGGCGACATGTGCATCGGTATGGCAGGCTGCTTGCCCTTCTTGTCCTTCACGATCTCCTTGGTTGGGGTTGGCTTCGGTCTCAGTGTTCTTGGCGATTTAGGGACCTTCGACAATACTTCAGGCACTTCCGGAGAAACTACTTCTGGAGCAGTGACTTTGGCCTCCATATAGATTTCCTACACATTCTCCTTGGCTACCACTTCTCTAGTGTTCATAGCTTCTGTGCGTGTCAACATGATGCTATTCACTAGTTCCTGTGTCTCCTTTGACAACTGTTCAAACGTCGGGCTCACTACCAGATCTTGAAATAATTCACAGTTCATGTGCACCTGAGGGCATAAAAATTCAATTCTCAAAATGGCAAGTGTTCTTTTTTGGGTAGCTACCTGTAATTTATAGGGCATTTCAAATTCAAATCCAACCATTCCCCCCAAAATCGGTTCATTAATGCCGGATTGGTGGTGGATTTTCAAAGATCTAAACCATAAATTTCGTCTTAAATGTCAGCTACCCACTCCATTTGGCCTCACGTTTGCCATATTTTCATGAACAATGACTTTAACGATCACTTTCCAGCTGACCTGCGCGATTTCTCTTTGGGTAGCGCAGCTTCCTTCGTGCTGCCATAGACCTAATGACATGTCCTTGCTTCGCACCATCTTCCAATCGCACAGCTCCCCAACCCGGGTAGTGTAGTTTATAGTCCCACACCTCCTTTCAACTGCCTGGAGCGTTAAGACTGTGCTAATTTCATTTAGTCACATGGTCGAACCGCCAGTGTATGGTTTCAAGTGAATGCCATTCACCTTTCCTGGGAAGGGTTCTCCATTTAACTTGACCAACTGTACCGCTCCTCCGTCGGTAATCTCCTTAATAGCATAAGGCCCTAACCAGTGCATCCTGAATTTCCCTAGAAATTTATCAAACGTATTATCATATAACAAAACTAGGTCATTTACCTTAAATGTGCATAGCTTGGTGTGTCGATTATGCCATGCCTTTTCGCGCTACTTTTGGACCTACTGGTGAAATCCAACCAAAAATCTTTCTTCTATGAGATCATCCAACTGTGCGAGCCTCTCTTCTAGGGCTCCACTATCCATCATACCTGTGAGCGTTACTATGCGTAGACTAGGCATGATGTATTCCATAGGCAATACGGCTTCCACACCATAGACAAGCCTAAAAGGGGTTTGTCCCATCAATTTCTTGCATGTCATTTGATAAGCCCATAATACTGCAGGTATGCATAGGTTCCAATCACTTGGCTGAGCATTGCAAACCTTGGTCAGCACATTTTCAAGCACTTTGTTGAATGCCTCCACTGTCCTGTTAGCCTGTGGATGATAAGGTGTGCTCTTCTGGTGATATACCTGAAATTCCTTCGTCAATGCGTTGATCGTCTCATTCAGGAAATGTGTACCACGATCGCTCATCAATATCTTCGGGCATCCAAATCATGTTAGTATATGATCAAATAGGAACTTCGTGGTAGTTGTGCCTATGCAATCCTTCATTGGTTGCGCTTCTGCCCAACAAGTCAAATACTCTATCGCAATGATAATGTATCTTGCTCCTGTCTTTCCTTGTGGCTAAATGGGTCCTACAAGATCGATCACCCACTTCTTGAAGCATTGAAACGTCATTTATGGATTCAAAGGAATTTCATCCCTCCGCGATGGCCTACCTGTTCTTTGACATACATCACATGCCTTCCAATATGCTTTTGAATCTTGATGAAGGGTTGGCCACCATGACCCTGCGCATAGAATATTTTGTGCAGTTGCTCTCCCTGCATAATGTCCTCCCACAGCGTCCCCATGAGTGTCCGTGAGAATGCTGCTTCTCTCGAACTTAGGTACATATTGTTGCAATATCTCATCAATACCCATTTTGTACAAATGCCTAGCAATGACAGAAAATCCTGTCGCTCGCACCACTAATTCCTTCTTTTGCTGGATAGAGTATCCTTTTGGTTCAATTCCTATTGTTAGGAAGTTTATTATATCCTCAAAATGACCATCCATGACACATACTGCAAATAACTATGCATCAGACAATCCTTCTTCCAAGTTAGTAGGTTCCTCTCCTGTTTCGATGCACGATAGATGGTCTGGTTACACATTCAATTGTCTAGGCTTCATAACAACTTCAAAATCATACTCTTGGAATAATAAGAGCCATCTGCAGATTCACCCCCACAACACAATCTTATTAACCAATTACTTCAGTGCAGAGTGATCTGTATACATCTTAAAATGGCCTCCTAGCAAGTAGTGCCTATACTTCTGTAGTGCATACACCATAGCTAGCTCCTCACGTCAGTGATAGAATAGTTCTTCTCTACTTTGGATAATTTGCGGCTTGCGAATGCGATAGGATGGTCCAAGCCTTCTTTGCCAGCCTTTGTTAGTACTGCCCCTACCACTATATATGATGCATCAACATGTACATGAAACTCTTTCTTCTAGTTTTGGAAGACAAGGATTGACATAGTAACCATCTTTTCTTTCAACATATCCAAGCTCTTCTTACAATCATCGTTCCAGCAGAATGTGACATCCTTCTTTAACAATTTTTCCATAGGCGCGGTGATCTGGGCATAACTTTTGATAAACTTTTTGTAATATTGCATATGTCCCAGAGTAGCACACAGCTATTTCACACTCCTCGGCACTTCCAAATTCAATATCACCATGATCTTCACGAGGTCTACCATTAGTTCTTGTCTACAAACCACATGCCCCAATAGGTTCCCAAAAGGAACGTAAAACAAACACTTCTTGAGATTGAGCACGATCTGGTATCTTCAGTAGGCATCCAACATCAGGTGCAAGCTTGCTACATGACGTTTAACCAACCCAAGTACAGTCCAGTCATCAAAATATACCTCCAGGAACTTATGAATAAATTCCTTGAATGCCGCAACCACCACGCATGAAAATATTGCAGGCACATTCTTCAATCCACACATCATTACAGTGTATTGAAAACAACCCCACTCAGTCATGAAGGTGGTCTTGCTCCTGTCCTCCAGCGCGATTTTGATTTGGTGGTACCCAGAGAACCCATCAGTGAAGGAATATATTTCTTGGCCGCCTTCATTGTCCAACACTTCACCCGTGAATAGAGTCGAGAAAGGATCATGCACACAAGCGTCATTCAGTTTTATGAGATCCATGCATACCCTTATCTCATCCTTCTACTTCTCTTGCACCACCATTGGGCTTACCCAATCAGATTCTTCCAAAGGCTCAATGATGCTTTCCATGAGCATCTTGTCTAGCTCTAAGTGGACCTTCTTCTTATATTTTAGATTGAGACGATAAGGCCTTTGTTTAATTGGCTTCATGTCGGGCTTTAACATGATCTTCATCATTCCTAGGTCTTCGATTATTCCTTTTAGATCTGTAAAGTTGGTAGGGAATAAGTCCTGGTATTCGTGGAACAATTCAGCGACCTTATCCACTGTCGCATCGTCCCAGTAGTCTCCAAACTTTACGAATTTGGGTTCTGCCTCCATACCAATGTTCACTTGTTTCGTTCTCAAGGATGTGGTTATATCAGGGTTCTCAATCTACGGTCCTTGAACCTCATGGTGGCCTTCTATTTCTGGAATGTTAATCTTCCACAGATCCTCATCCTCTTCTTCAATAGTTACATTATGACATTTGAGCACACGACTCAGCTGAGTAGCCCATTCAGGCTGAATCAGGTCTAAAGGATCCTGCTGTATCCTAAAGATAGCTGCTTTCACCTCTTGTAGCACTTCATCAATACTGTCAAACCCATCCTTAAAACTAAATGTCATCATGAATCCTTCGTGCAAGATATCCCATTCGCCTGTCCCATGGTGGAGCTCTATTTTTATATACCAATTCATTGGGATAACATCCAGGGTATGACAGAATAGGTGCACCCACTCAGGTTGGGGCTTTTCTCCGTAAGCCTCCGTCCATTTTGGTGAGATATGTGCGGGGATCATTCTGCCCATCATACTTGTCTGTTAGTCACATATTAGACTTCCCAAATTGTGTTCTCATCATCCTCCTACATTCGTGCCAATCGTCAAATCTTCCCTTATGCGTACCCCACCATCTTGCAGGCATAGCGCGCAGTGCCTAGTCCAAGGCCTGGAATGCTTCTTTTTTGGTACCTCCCTTTTCAAATGCATCAAAAAAGATATCTACATCATTCAGACCATCATAATTAGGCAGATTTCTTACCTCTGATGTCACAGAGTGCAACGACCGGGTCATCATGTTGCAATTCAGCGTAATTACTTCATGTAACCGATTCTGCTAGCATTATATTTCTTCATCGGACTCCGAAGTGTAGGAACTCTCGCGATCCCGTGTAATCTGTCCATCTGTGGTGGGATTCACCCAATATTGGTTTTGTGTTGTTACCTTATAGATGTAGTCTAGGTCGTCATTACTCTCATAATCATGGACAAGTTTAGTAAAGCGCGATCCTTCAGTAGGATTGAAGGGTACTATTAAACACAACGATTTCTTCTCAAAGATCATCTTTCACTTCTTCAAATTGATTATCCTATTCATATTAGTAGCCTAGTCAATTCCCATGAGCTTAGGATAGGGATTGATGTCATCCACTATCTCTATTAATTCAAATTCAGCCAGTGCGCTCACTCCATCAATATCCACGGTCACCCCTGCAGTCACCCCATGTGGATGATTTTCTACTGATTTGCCATCCTTAGCTGAATCAGAGACCATTGTAGCGCAGGTCTCCTCATTCGCTCCCAAGTCTGTTGTGGTAGGATATTTGCATCTAACCCCGGGTCCAAAATGACCTAATCCATTTCATACTCTCCTATCTGTGCGGTCAATCTCACCTCCCATCTCGTCCTTGTTTTATGCTTTCCAATCTTTCATACTACCTACGGCTCACCTAGCACGGTTCTAGCGCATCTATTGATGAGTTCCTGTAACCCTTTCACAGTCTTACTATCGCACAACAACTTCATACAAGTTTCCAGGAAAGTTGTGAGAATAGAGGGGTCCATCTCCTGCTCAAGCCTATCCTTGCTTCCTCAGGTGGAGGCCTTACGAAGCTCTTCTTAGCTTCCATGAAGGTTTCATGTGCATGCTCTAGATCAAACTCAGCCCCCTTCACTGGAGCTTTTCAGACCCACGCACTATCTTCTAGTTGTTTCCCTTTGTTATCTCCCATCGCGATTCCACTTCTGAGCACTATATTTATGTTTGGATCTTCTTCACATGACTCTGACCTCATCATCTACAAGTTATAAGTCGTTAGAGGTGGTAGCGCCCCTTTGTCACATATCCTAGCTATCAGCGTAGGATAGTCTTCTATTTCATGATCAAAAAACGTGCAATGCTTGCATGACAGACGTGTTGGGTTAGTGCAATCACGAGCATAGTGTCTTGGTCCCCCGCAACTATAGCAGATCAACTTTCCTCAACCTCTGCCAAGTCCTCCTCCGCCTTGCCCTCGTCCACGCCCCTGAAGTCCTATCCACGACATCCCTGCACTATGGTCGAGGGGCCACATTTTAGCTTGAACCCTATAGGAGGGATTTCTATCCATCATCAATTCATAGCTCTTGCAAGTATGCTCGTCATGTCCTATTGACCTACAAAAGTTGCAGAACAGGTGTTGCAGTGCTTATACATACTTCTGTAGCAAGTGATAGTTATTCGTGGCATGTTTTCCAGCTAGCTGATAGATAACGCACCATAATGTAGGCTCCATGCTAGGTCCTGCTTGAGCTTCGAGGCTTAAAGGCATCGGTCCTCCTCCTGCAATGTAGTTTGCAAAGACCAGGAAATGGTCTTTGTCATGAACCTGACTCTTACATTTTAGGCACCATACTTCCTCGCGTACCTCTGGTCAGACCATCCTGTCCTGCTTCAAACTTTGCATCTCAAGGCATATATTCTTCAGTTGCTCATGGATCTGCTAAAATCCTAGATTAGGATCTTTTATCAAAGTGTCATGTAGACTCATGGAAATCTCCGAGGCCTCTGCCTAAGTTGTTGTCTTCTTCTACGACAGTGCACTCCTTAAGTGTGATAGTAGCGAAACCACAAACCACTTGTGATGTTGTCCATCGGTCAAATTCATGTTGGCTTCGCAGATTGTGCATTTTAGCCTCTGATCTAGTTGCCAAGGCATCTCACCTGGTTACATCGGGATCTCTTTGAATCCCACAATCGATTAGATTTAGGCCTACTAATATCCCTATTTAGTTTTGCCTGGATGTCTTCTACTCCAACATTTGGGTTATCGTTAGAGTGCTTAATATACCAGGTTAGTGCGCAATCTTGCAGATCACTAGCCAGTGTTGCCTTCTTTATATGATCATATGTAACACCTTGAGCTTGCCATACAGCCCTCACAACAAATGAGAATTGGTCCGGGTCCTCATTTCCCAATCCTTTGAACAAATGCAACTTCATTGTATTTGCCATACTGAACCGCGATGGAGGTGGATGTGGTACGGGCAAAGTTGGAGGTGAGGGTGGCGAAGTTGGAGGTGGTGTGGGTAGAGGTGGTATTCATGGGATCCTTGTCTTATTAACTGAATAGCACTTCATTGAGAAACCTTCGTTATTCCTTCTTCATCACTTCACAGAGGTGAAATCAAAGGGCTATACTCTGGATCCTTTTTCCCTTTGTTCCTATAATTTTTTCTGCTTCGCGTAGTTCCGAACGTCAAGGTAGCTGCATAACCTAGTTTTCACACAAAAACATTTTAATCCAAGTATTCAAAGATTTTACGTACTTACCTCGTGGTCCTTTGAAAAAGCATCGCTTTGCCTTGCTATAGTTGAATGAGGTGTCAACCACGAATTCAATCACAAATCATCCTATGATGCGATCGATCCAATGATAAAAAATGTGTGCAATCTTATCATCCGATTCTTCCAACCTTTGCACTACCTCTGGGGTCCACACAATAGGGCCATCAAGTTTCCACCTTCCTTGGCTATCTGCTAGCTTCGTGATCCACTGGTATAGCTCAATAGGGAAGGATAAGAAAAAGATCTCGTGGATCTTTTTATACAGGTATCTATCCAACTATTGTTCCTTTGTCAATCACGGATTTCTGTTCTCTTGTGCCACAAATTCGTAAATCTTTCTATCCAACCAGTCTCTAATCTCCTTCTTAGTTGGATTCCAATGGCACCACATCACACATCTCTCATGCATATTCTAGTCCTGGCAACGAAACCACTTGTTGGTTTGAGGGGGCCTGACCCAGGTTCCACATTAATTAGCCAAATAAATCCCTAAACTACTGGCCCTTTTGGGATCAGCCTGTAGAGCGCAGATTGAAGTCTCAACTGAAGCAGTATGGGGGGATGCTGGAACCAAGTTTCCACACCCTGAGATTATCATGATGTCGTTTAATTCACTCTATCCCTACCTTAACGCAGGTTGCTTCACTCTAGGGCTTGCAAGACAAACCCTATGTTTCATTCTTCAATACCTCCATGAAAGGATAGGATCATCCTTCACACAGCCCAAGCTTGCTGCTCAAGTACTTTTGCACTGCTATGGCAGCGTGCCATACAAATTCCCCACTTAATCTAAGTGCCTTGCTTATCTTATCAAACGATTATAGCTATCCCCACGTAAATAGATATGCATGTATGCATTCAGTTATTCAATGTCATTGCATTCATTCACGCACCATATAAGCATAATAAAGAAAATTCATACATAACATATCAAGATGCATCAATAGAACAAAGACACAAAAATTGCAGAATATATCTCTTTATTAATATCTCCCAAGTGGTTACAAACTTTGTCTGCCCTATGCAGATAGCTACAGGGGTCCATGCACTCAGTTGCGGACTTCTACCATAGGCGTCTACACACTCAGCTGCAGTGTTGAAAATGCAACAAGATGATGGAGCTTAGTGAAAAGAAGTCGCCTTCACTAAGTGGTTCCGCAGGCTATTTTTGGCGCAAAGTCTATTTTTAGACATATGGATCATGGTCTATGAGTTGCAGGATGTTATTTTTGGATGATTGGTCATGTTGGTAAAAATAGATGGACTTCTATTTTTAGACATATTGGCGGAGTCTATTTTTAGACTGCCAGTCAAAAATAGAACAGTCGAATATTATTAGCTCTTAATAATATTTGGACTATAAACATTATCTTATCCTCTTTGAGCACTTCAATTCGAGCTAAGATGTGGCACATGCAACTGCCAGAAGGAAATACGCTTTTCTTATGGGTTAGTTGAGCTATTGCATGAAGGACTTCAGTTAGAACTCAAGTGATTGAGTTTGGTGGAGTTGATTGAGGAGTTGATGGAGTTGTGTTCAGTTTGACTTAGTTGAACTAGTTGTATTTAGTCTAACTAACAAATACACTAGTGATGAGTGATGTGAATTAGTTATTAATTAATTCACTAATTATTAACTCATGAATCAACTGAGGAATACATCAGTTAACTCACTGCATGGACAGTTCATTGGAGACAAGTGTTAGAGGTGAGTGAAAGGGCAAGACAACTATCAGTTGTGACTATAGTTGTGCATGAGATTTGCACAATCAATGGATTGAGTATTGCCAATGAGGATTGCATGGTATAGGCAAAGGGAATACGAGTTTGGATCAGCCATTCTCATCTATTCTCATGCAAGATTACGCAGTGGAGGCAGGCAAGAGCGGAGGAGATTTGAGCCAGTGATTTATTCAAATCTGAGCTAGTTTGTGTGTAACAGGTGGAGATAGTACTGAGTACTTGTGATGAGTATTGTACTATGTATTGTTACATGTTCTCAATCAATATAATATACAGATAGTTGTGGGGTTTTCAGCTTTATGCTTTCCCCGGGTACATACTGTGGTGATATGTGTGATTGATGCTTCAATGTGTGCATGTGTATGTTTCTGAATACTGCAAAATTGATGATCAACGTAGATGAGATTATGTATTATGCATGCATTCCGCAATAGTGTATAATCACGATAATCTTGGTTGAATAAGTGTCATATTATTCATAAAATTTCTACATGCAGAGCCTTTACCTACGCTAAAACCCAAGACTTAGACTTCTTTCTCTAAAGCTATGACTCTCTTACATCATCCATCATTGTCTGTCTCCTTTCAAACTACTTAGAGCTTAGCTCTTTTTATACAATCCCATGGTCCGTGGACCATGGGTAGATCTCGTACAACCGACTTTACTTTACAAAACTAAAGGTGGACTACCCTTTATGACACATAACACCTTCGTGCTCCGTGACCACAAATTACGGAGTCTTTACAATAATATTACAAAAATTGACTTAAACCTAGGCTTTTAGCCCCAAAACTACCCTTGGGGGATCCCACTCCCAACAAAAGAGATCCTCATGTGTGCGCTTGTAGAACGAAAATAGGATTTTACAAAAAAATCTAGGTCGCCTCTTGTTTTGGCATAAATGGAACAACCTCCAGTTTGTCTCCTCACAATTTACTCTGGTTACCTCACTACTGCTCGCATGAACCTCCAATGCTCAGGTGAAGTTGTTCATCCCTCAGATATTTTTTCCTTCTCTCTAGATTTATTATTGTAAATATTTGCAAATATTAGATTATCTTGAAGTTCAAGGGCTTGAGGTGGTTGCCTCAACCTACAAATGTTTAAAGGAACTATGTGATTTTCAATTACATTCTTGTGGTAAGGGAGTTGCAAAAGAGGAAGGCCTTATAGCTATTTTTAAGGGGTAGAACATGTAACTTTTTGTGGAATTAGTTATGTTTCTTCTTCCCCTAATATAATGTTAATAAACTAGTTGTGCAATCATTCAATAGATTTGTAATATTCCAGGTAAATGGATTGCCACATGCCAAGTTTGAAGGAAAATTAATGCTTATAACAAATTTCAAAGATCGACCTTAACAAAACAATCTAATGACACAAGCCATCTCATTGTATGGATGGTGTTGAGGTTATTGCCAGAGTTGATAACTACTCAAAAAGAATAGTGAGGGGAGACTCAGAGATTGAATTGAATGAAAGAAATATCAAGCAATATTAATAAGGATGGTGATACCAGATTCATGAAGCATGAACAACTGATGCTTCAATCATTGCAAAATTCTTCAGAAAACACTACCTAATATGCATTGTAATTTTTATGAAGTACAATGTAAACCAAGAGATTTGATGTTCAAATTCCTAGTGGGTGAAGAAAATAATTGATATATATATCTATATATAAAGTATTGAGATCATTGGAAAATTGTGGGAAATTCTATTCTTCTTATGATGATCCATGAGAGTGGATCAAAACATAGAAAATTAACAAAAACTAGAATGTGGTTTCCTTATCTATTTTTCATTGGAATGCATAAATTAAGTATAGTAACTATGATTTTGAAAATATAAAAATTAACATCACAAGATATTATGTCTTTCAATTTGGTATCGTAGTAATCATTTTTTAATATACTTATAAACAATATATAGGAAACAATGGGTAATTAAGAAAATGGCGTTGGATATTCTATTGGAGCGCATTTATGCCCCACTCAAAGACAAAAGATCAATAAGATGTTGGTTCCTACTTCTCTCTCGGATTTTTCTAACATTTCGCAATTTGACCCTATTAGGTTCCTATACCAATAGGTTTCATCTTTCATGATTGACAGTGGAAGGGCTAAATATGTTCATCATTGCAGGCTGCAAAGGTTCCATATTTTGTGTACATGCTATGAAAATTAAAAAATAAAAAGAGGGTATGCCTTAAAAGAAAAATCAAAAGGCAAGAAAATCAAAGGGTCAAGATAAAAGTGAAAATGAACCCCAAACTAAAGACCAGGAAAATGGCCAGTCAAAATGCCACTACTATCTTTTGGGCAGTATCATACTCTGCAAAAACTACTGCTACTCATACTTGATGGATGGCCCAATAGTCTAAACTGGACCATGCCATGTTTAAATTGCTTGTTGCAGAATAGAGAATGTTTCCTATCCAAACAACTCAAGCTTGGCAGATGACTAGCTAGGTAGAGAAATAAAGGTGCCCAACTGCTTAATCTGGGTCCTTGGAAGAAATAAGGGTACATTTTTAGATAGGAGGACAGTCAAAAGAAAAAGAGGACAATCAGGGTCTGCTAATTCAAGTGCACCCACTTCAAATGAAGAAAAAAAGTTAGGATTACTAGGATGGGTAAGTAGTGCAAGGTTGCAGAAATGGAGGGCCATCACCAATTGGCTTATTAAGTGCAAAAACTCATGCCACTCAGGGTATTGGCATCAAAGCAGAGAGTGGAGGACAAAACATTGGAAGCATGTCTAATTTCCCCTATTTTCCCCCAAACATCATTCATTAACACCCCCAAGGACCTTGAGATCTGCTCAGGTGTCCAGTTCCACTTCACTTCATGACAAGCTACTGGGTCAAACCATGAAGTTTAATCAAGAAAAGAAGCCACATTTTTTGTGTAAAGAATCTTTCTTATCATTTCATTTATCTTCAAATCCTAAGTTTTACTTCTTAGAACTTAGCTTTACCCCTTCACTCACCTCACAAAGTCATATTAACCACTAATGTACTATTTAGCTCCCCAACTACCCCCCTTCCCTAATCCTATTAGGATCTATGAAAAATTCCCAAAAAACATGTATAAGTACCCTCCCCCTAGCACTATAGCTATATAACCCTCCCTTGGGAAATATTAACCTATCAGGGGTTGGTATTAACCCCTTTGTCCCTAAACTATGGTTTTTATCAAAAAACTATGGTTAAATATAAAAAAATTCCAAAGCCCCGCCCTCATTAACCCCTTTACCCCTTCTTTCCGCCCAAAACACATCTATTATAACGTTTTTTAATTAAAACATTATAAAGTGGGCGCCAATTAACCCATAAACCTAAATTCTAATGTTTTTACCCCCCCGCGCTTAATTTATTTAAATATATTAAATAAACGGGCGGGTCCCCCTCTGATTAATACGCCGTCACATCTGGTTCACCGCCCACCGCCCGATCGCCGACCCCGCCCATCCAATGGTGGGCGGTCATTTTTATGTAGAAATCGCCCGACCTTTTGCGTCTGGGGGATTGGCGGTATTGCCGCCTTACCCCCGCCATGCGTCGGTCTCCTGTGGTGTTGGGAGCCCCCCCCCTTGAAACCACTTACCACCCTTAGGCCCTCCGGGGAAACCACTTACCGCCCCGTCCCCCGCGCTGACCTCACACCCCCGTCAGCGTGACATCACCCCGCCTATCCCGCCACCGTGCCTCCACGTCACCTCCACGTTGCTTGTCCGCCTGTCCACCTTGCCACCGTGTCACTGCCACCTGGGCACCCACGTCATCTGCCACGTCACCCTGCCGTACCCGGGCCCATGATGACATCAGCATGACGTCATCACCAAAAAGGCGCCAAAAGGCCAAAAATGCATAAAAAGACGCGAATTAGCTGTTATTCTTCATTCTTATTCGTTGTTTCCGGAGCTCCTCTGCATGCGAAAACGACGTTCAACGGTCGAAATCCAAATTTCACCCGCCAAAGCTGCTGCCGCCCTCATCGTCGACCCAAGTACCTGCAATTAGTCCATGTTCGACGCCTCCTACACCACAAAAACCAGGTATTTACAGCAGGCGACCCTCTTTACCCCCATTTCTCCTTTGTTCTCCTAATTTCCTGCAAAAGAACTATGCTAAAGTTCCTCACTACTAAAATTGTCCACTAAAGAGCACTTGAAAACCTGGTTAAACCCCTACAGGACAAAACTTTGCAAAAAACTCGTGCCCTTCTGCAAATTCACCATAAAACCAATCGAAGAAGCCGAGCTTCCGGCTAGAAGCAAATGCAACTGTTCCCTCATCCCTGTTATAACAAATTCCCTTGAAACAACCAACTAATTAGCTCAAACACACTCTGGTTCTTCAAAACAGAGTGCCCCACAGTTCACTAAACCGGTAAGAGTCTCCTTACACTGTCAAGCTTCTCACTGCCAAACAGAATTTAGCAAGCATTCCTCAGCCTTTGTACCAAACCTGAAAATCAAGTAAAACATCCAGTTGAAACCAGACATGGCCACTCCATCTGCACTGGATGTAGCTCCTGTGAATCCACCAAATAAAGAACTGGAAGCTATGCCACTGGTAGACAGTGATTTCCTCATCACAGACTTTGTGGCAGAGAGGAATCACTTACAGACCTTCTGCCAGCTAAGGAACAGTCACTTGGACAACAGTGACATGTATGGCATCTGGGAATCCAATCTGCCCACCTACTTCCTGCCATCTGTGAATGTTTTTCCTGAAGTCATTTACCTATGTGCAGAAAACTATGACCAGAAGCTCAGAGCTGTAAAGTCTCCATATGGGAGCATCCTCTTCTACATAACACTAGATTCCATCAATCAAATGTTGAACTACAAGCAAACCTAGCTGCTGTACCCATTCTCCATTAAGTACTTGCTGGATGAGGGCTCCAAGCTCTCTAGCACAGACATTGCTGCAGTAGCCAAGAATTTCATGAAGGCAGACTGCCTACCTTCTGGGCCACCTCCTTTTTCATATGCAAACTTCAATGAGGTAGGCAAGCTGTTGGTGGATATGTTAACCTCTGTGCTGGGGTTCACCACAAATGAGCATGTTGATGAAACTGTGCTAGTCATGCTGTCTGCATATAGCCTTGAGAAACCCCCTGCTATGAAGTACAATTATGCCAAATATATTGCCAACAAGATACATGACCAATTGTCAAGGTTGAATAGGGAGGCAATATTTAAGTATTCATCATACATCTATCACCTGTTCATGTATTATCAAACAGATTTCTTCCAGTGCCCAATCAAGAAGCTAGACTCATAGGGTGAGAGGAGGTCTGTTATCTTCTGGTCTTTAGTATTCCACCAAGTCCAGAATTCCCCTATTCATACTGTGAATTTATTGACCAGTTTGTATATCCAGTCACATGCCTCTTAAAGAGGACTCCTCCTGCCAGATTGTCCAAGGATATGCAGAAAATCTTGCAGCTGTCCAAGAGTTACAAAATAGGTGATTGTTACTTGTACCAAAATCACACAGTCATCAGAATCTATGGTTGTGAGCTCTGTCCCTACAGGCTCCCAAAATATGTGCCTATGAGG
>APFE030693600.1:82124-130111 GCA_000404065.3 Pinus taeda | reverse complement strand
AACTCAAACTCAAACGAAGCTTCTGGTGGGTCCCTTATGACCCTGAAGGTTTCATCAGTGCTAGGAGGGTCAAGTATAGGCTGCTAGCCTATAAGCATTGCCCTTACCCACAAATACAACACTTTTCCAACCAAGATGAATGGGTACCTGAATCAATAGTAGAGGAATTGACTCAGGAAGAAAAAATGGAGCAGACTGTGAAAGATATGGAAAAAAATCTTGACTTGGATTCTTGTCAACAGGTCTTCTTCAAACAACCAGTCCAAGTAGGAGAAGGCACTTCTACTGCTCTAGCTATACAGGACACCCAGCAAGCTCCAGCAACAACAACTACAAAAAAGGGAAAAGAAAAGATGGATGAACAACAACAGGTAGAGACAGGACAGCCCAACACATCAAAGGATCAGCAATCAGGGAAAGCCCCTTCAGAGCAAACTGAACAACCCCAAATCCCAGTTTTGCAGACTCCTCTCAATGATGAGAGAGGAAAAAAGAGAGACAGAGAGGAGGTCACACCTCCAACAGGGTCATCACAGCAACCAGAGGCCAAGAGGCCGAGGATTGACCCTGAAACAAAAGAAGGAGATATCAGTGAAGAACGGGCAGAAAGCCACAACAGAGAAAGGCAAATAAGCCAGCAGACTGCCACTAGCTCATTTCAGCTAGAATAGGTCCTACAACACACCACAGAGGTGTCCTCCTCAAGACAACAAGGCAAGAAACCAGCTGCAGTCAAAGAAGGCTTCATAGAGATCAAGGCACAGAATGAATTGGTGAGAGTGCAGCTCTATGATCAATTCTTGAAGACAACTCCAGCCAAAAAACAAAGATTGATGGCTGCCTATGATCTGAAGGAAGAAAAAATGATCTTCACCCATCTGAAGCCTAAAGTCCCACATCCCAAGACCCTAGCAGATTACTACAGAACAAACTTGGAGGTATTTTCCAAAGACATACACCCCATGGATCAGATTGAGCTGCACAAACAGACTGGGGAAATGGTGTATGCAACACTGGCAGACAGGGCAATGCTGGCCCATCAGCTTAAAGAAGCACTTAAGAACACAAACACACAACTGGATTTGGAAAGATTGTCTTCCTCTGCAAAAGACAATAGAATAAAGACTCTGGAATACATAATTATTGATTTGGGACATGACCCAAAGGATCCAAAGGGTGTTAGAGCCCTTATGAAGAAGAAAGAGGATGACATTGCTGCACTAAGAAGACAGGAAAAATTGTCTCCTACCATTCACCCTCAAACAACAGAACTTGCACAAGAAAAGCAAGTAGATGATGCTATGGAGCTGCTTCTGGTAATGAACCAAAGAATATTACAAATGGAAGCAGAATTAGAGAAATCACTGCAGGGCAAGCAAGGGGAGTCAGCCTCCCAACCCCCTCAGACATCAACAAATCTTGGACCTACTCCTCCCACACAAGCAGCAGCAGCCCCTCCTGCTATTCCAACACCTACCACAGCTACATCAGTAACAGGAGCAACAACAGAAGCAACAACAGCAGTAGAATCCAGCATGAGCATGGAGGAGTTAATGAAAGCTGTTAAAGAGCTTGAGACTCACATAACTGAAATGAATGATGCCAAGGAGAGATTGGCCAAGCTGGAGACAAGTTATGATAAATCAAAGATGACAGTAGCAGAGAAACAAAGAGAAATAAAGGCCTTAGAGGCGAAAGTAAAAAATCTGGAAAGTGAATTGCTGCTAGGTAAAACCCTAGCAGAAATAAAGAAGATTATTTGGGCCAAAATTGGCCAATCTATACAGGACCAATGGAGGTCCATTCAGGCAATTTATGAGCAGATTGAGCTGATAGGTGTGGCTCATGTGGAAATACAAAGAGCCAGAATAGCACTGGGAATAATGCCTGAGCAGGCCACCAAAATGATACATTTCCTCAATAACCGCACTAGAGAGGAACTGGCAGCTCTAGAGATAAGCAGCAGAACAGAGACAATCCTGACAGCTAAAAAGGTACTGACCTTGAGGAATTTTACTCAAACTCTGGAGAGAAAATGTCAGGAAATGAAAGCAGATATTGATGAATTCAGGGCAAGGATGGCCATATTACAAGATAAAGCACTGCCAAGCCTAGTGACTGGCATAGGACAACTGCTGTCATATAATTAGTATATGACAGGGATCAACAATTATGTTGAAAATCAGATAACAACATCTAGCAGCTCCACAGAAGAAGCAGGGCCTCCCTCTGGGCAGTCTCTCTATGACAAGTTAGAAAATCTGTTCTTTATTGAACATGAAATAAATCATCTGTTTGAGGTGCCTCCAAAATTCTACAGACATACAGAGGCAGATGAAACACTAGTGAAAATGAGGAGGCATCAGCTACCTCCAGCTGATTGGTGGCAGGCAATGCTGGAAATTCTTCCCAGATAATGCCACTATGTTATTTCCTTTTTTGAAAGAAAACAAAGTTTTCAGTCACAGGTACAGGCCAGCAGACAGATCAGCACAAGTATCACAGGGAGCATCCGTACAGGTGACTCACCAACGCACCCAGACAGCAGGCTCAATTAACACAGAGTTAAAGGCACAGCTACAGCCCACTTTCCAGAGCCATAAAGCCAAAAGCTGTTTGACAGAAAGATAGCAGCCATCTTAGCATTAAATGCTATATTTATGTTTTCATTTACTTTTTGTAAGAGAGTTGGTGGTGCAATTTATTGCACAATAACTCGCTACTGAGATATTTTTTACCCTATTTTGTATATATATCCCCTCAGATAACGTATTGAGGGTCGGTTGTGGTGTAATTCTTTCTGAAGAACTCTACTGTATTCTGGAGACATTTTGATAATACAAATTGCTGATGGAGATTTCTGATTCTTATGCTGTCTGAAGATGGATATGAATAGCTCTGTTTAGTTGCAGAATTCTTGTGTCATTTGCTGAAGCAATAAGTTTCTCTGAACTGTGTATGTGTTTTCTATGTATTCCATACTTCTTATGTTTTCATAATCTTAGCAAGTAGAGAAAAAGAATAGCCTAGGATTTGTTTTGGAACACCGTATTTTCAATCTCTATTTCTAAATATGTTTTCTTCTAGATTAGCCATGGATATGAATTCTTAATTTCTCATGTCTAAACTAATTCTTTCATGGTGAATATTGTTCAAGAATTCTTAACTGCTCTTAAGCAATACTTTCATGTTTCTTTATTAGCATAGTGAAAGATTCTTAATTGCCTTTCACTCACTAATTCCATAATTTCATCAAAAAATCTGGTAAATTGCTTCTCATATGCCTATCTGGCTCTGTAGCAACACTCTGCCTTCATAAATCTACTTTCAGCAGCACAAATACCTCAACTCCATTGCCCAATAGACCAAACTCTTCTACGATCTATATTCTCAGTTCTGTTTGGATTCACCAACCCACCAAATTGAAAACAAAACAGCACACCATAACTAGCCTAAAAACATTCATCAACAAAGCTAAATTATAAAGAGAGAGCCCTCTCTAGTTGCAGGTAGGCTAGGACCTGTAGCTAAAAGATTGGTCAGTGGTTACCTTGGCCATATTCCCTTTAGGAAGCAGGGAACAACCTGAGTGATAATAGACCCTCCATTCTAGGAAGAAATCTATCAGCTAACTTTTTCCAGACTAACCACCTCAACTCAACGTGGATGAGAAAGCATTGCCCAAGTCTGGTAAAGATTTTCCTTGGAGAAAGCTTTGGTCCTCCAATTATTTTTATTTCATTATTGTATCTCCGTTATACTCAGAAATCACTTGAGCTTTGACAACAAGATAATTCAAATATTTTTTACTTCTTATGAGCTTACCCAATAGGTTGAACCATAATGACTAGTAACAATATATTTGAGGTGGAGTGGTGCTCATAGTGATGTGATACATGTAAAAATAAGGTATATTATCATAGAAGTACAAAACTCATTAAAATCATATTTTTGTTCCTAAATAATAGTGCAAATGCAATATGACTCCCAAGGGGGAAGCTCAATTGGTGATCGAAGTAATGTGAGTCTATGGTAACTAAGAAATCCAAGGTTCAAAGCCCCCAAGTTGTGACCCAATTTAGGGAAAGGAGGATAGGCCATAGACCCCCAGAGGTTTATTGGTAGCACCGTGTCTCGTGAGCTACTAAGTTCCTCTGGATTAAAAAGAATAATGCAAATGCAATGTGAAATGAGATTTCTAAACAAACAACATTTTTATATTGAAAAATATCAGGATTGATAGCTATAACAATGAATATTTTCTGAAGAATCATGAAATTTAAATATTCATTATTAAAATGCTATGTACATAAGTAAAAATTATACCATAAAATATGTTAATAAAAACAAGATAAATCTTAAAAGCTAAGTTTAATCCAACCTCGTCAGTGGACATGATAGCATGAACATGAAAGAAACTTGATTCACATAAAAGATACTTAATAGATACAACTCATAGATAAGGATTTATGAAAGTATGCTTATCAATGGGATTGCAAATATGAACCAGTCTAATATTTTATCTTGATATTGTTACCTATTTTAAGTGCCACTACAAAATACTGATATGCCTTAATTAACTTGGCTTCAACCATGCAACGAAAGAAAATTGAATAATGATCAATAGAAAATAATTAAAGATAACCATCTTGTATCTTGTTGTTCTTCACACTCAGCCAATATGTTTTCTAATTTCTATTTCTCTCTTTCTAGTCTCTTCACAAATTCCTCTCAATCTCTTATTGTAGCTTTAGTGGTTTCAATAGTTGCTACCTCTGTAGCCCTTTCTTCCTCCCTCTTTTTTTCTGTAGTTTTTCATGATTCTCCACTTCAGCATCCTCTAAATCAGATCCTGAAGTTGAATCTGTATCCATGTATAACTTTTTATCACTTTCTCATAAACTATCATGCACATCATCTAATTCAATTTTGGCTCTTTCTTGGCCTTCCTTGGAGCATATTTTCATGTCCACAACCTGCAACTCTGAAACATCTGCAACAAATATACTTCTTTCTTTACCATGTACATTGTCTCTTGGTATGTAAGAGATTTTTTCTTAGTTTTCTCAAGATATGTATTATAGGAGTCTTCCCCTTTCTTGCTGACTATCACATTTTTCTGAGTTAACATTAATCAGTTGAAGTTCATGAACTTCATATTGTACTCCATTTTGACCATGGCAGCCAACTTCCTTTAAAGTCACTGATATTGTATCTATAGCTTTAATGTGATACTCAAATGTGGAATCGTGAGAAGGTTCCAATTGGGTTCTTATTGAGATGTCTTCTTTTACATGTGAAGGAAAAATACGACTGCTAGAAACAATGATAGAACACCTTCCCATTGTACAATACATATGGGAGTGGTATTTTCCGAGCATAGTGAATCCATATCTTTTCCCTATATAATGATTGACTGCATAAGAGGGCCATATACTGAGACCATCCATTTTCCAGTGCTTCCCAAAGATTGAAGCCTAATTCCTAATGTGGAGTTAATTTTGATAAAGCTTAGAAATTTGAAGTAATGTTTTAAAACTCAGACTCGGATAGGAATCAACGAAATCTATGGGCAATTTTATTTGCTAATAAAGATTTTGTGCTAGAGTCATTATGCATCCTTTTATCCCTAACAGATAAATGTCATGCATCTCTTTTTAATATTTCACAATAGAAGCATTGGAAAATACATTAGACATCCAATATATAGGTATAGCACATCATCGTCAAAACATGTGCATGGTGTTATATCTCTTCCCACATAAATATCTGTTTCTAATTTTAGAAATTGATGAATCTTCTTAGTCCCTATGCCACTGATAAAAAGGGTGAGAGTAGACATGCTTGATGAATGTATCTAGTGGGCCTAAAAAGAATCTGACCCATTGAAATTCTTTTAAAGAAAATTGAGTAATTTTCCTCAACCCATTTGATAAACATGAAAATTATTTTTTCACCCCCTATCATATGCATTTCATAGGTTAAATTCAACTACAAAAGCATGGTACATTCTTGTTTTTTATGGATCCCTAGTTGCATTATGTATCAATCTGTCTAAGATGAAAACCAAAGTGCTCCTTGATTATGGAATGAGAGACATAATATTTAGCACAGTCACTCAACTTAGAATTTTTTTTAAACGTGACACATAGGATCCACTCAGTGGTCAAAATTTTCAGTATTTGAATATTTATGGATATTGGAAATAAAAGTGATGCTGGAATCCCCCGATAACTCAACAGGTTAACCATTGAACCGTGGTGCAGAATCAGATTGGAAAGCTTTCATTGCTGCATTCAGTTCAGATTGCCAAAAATAATGAAAACTTCATCATGCCAGTCAACACTTTCATTTGTGTGAAGCCCTTTACAACCATTTATGTCTATGTTTTCTACCCGAGCTTGAGCCTTTGTTAGACCTTCTGACAAGCATGGTTCAAATACACTCCCTTGAGAGGAAGAGTTACTACTAGAAATTATTTCTAGTTCATTGGTACGCTTAATTATATTGAAGGATTAATCTCTTATAATGTGTTTCTCATTCTCGATTTTGTATCCATATCCTTTTCATATAGAATAAGTCTCCGAGTTATAATAGTGTCTCACAAATTTGTTTGAATCAAGAGATACTAATGATAACAAGCCCTTTAAATGACGAACAATCCAAGGAATATTTGGATTATATGAATTTGGTGGAGCATGTTTAAAAGAAACAGATGTTGATATTATGGTATTTGAAACCTAGTTTTTGTATGCATATTTACCTGCAAGAGTCTTAACTATAACATTGTCATTTCCAGCGTTATCAGGGTTTCTAAAATTTCTTCCACCACTGGTAAGATCAGGGGAAACTAAAAGCTATATCCAATCATCATTTTCCAGGACAAGCAATGACTTAGCAACCTTTGACAATGATCTCCCAAGTGCCTCTTGTATTCTTTCCTCGGGATGCACTACAACAAATCCCTATGATTAGCATCCCTTTTACCTTCTTTTTTTGCGTCTAGAGCCCATTTTTGGTAATATTTGCATCCATTTATCAAATATGGTGCAAAACTTGACACAAAATTTGGATCGAGTTTTGCACCAAATCTTACACCAAGTTTAGTACTAGGTATTGCAATAGGTTTTGCACCAAATTTTATGCCAAGTTTTGTGTCATCCTGTTGTGGCCAGCAACAACCCCCCTTCTTATTTAGTTTCATCACTAATACTAAATAAGTGGGGACCCTTATTCAAAAATTAAAAAAATTAATTAGTGCTTGTATTTCCTTTTTTAATAAAACTTACTATCATGAACTTAGGAGAATACCCAAAAAATATAAAAAAATTTAAGTTTTATGATAAAGTTTGAATAAAACCATCCCTTCAATAAAGAACGTCGCATCACAAAAAGGTAATGAATGCTTTCCTACAAGCGGAATCCTAAGCCTACGAAATTGCGATGCGAAATCACGCACTAAAAGATACTCATTGCATTGCACGCCTCAAATATCACTTAAGGTGAAATGCCTCAAACCACCGATATGCGATAGCAAATCTCACAAATTGCATTTCGCAGAAAAACATGTTAATGGATGATTTCCACATGCAACGAAGTAGTGATATTGCGATCTGTGATATTGTGAAGCAAATCGCAAAATCGCCTTATTGCAAATCTTCAGGGCTCGTCGTTCGAAAAATATTTTTCCATAAACCGATGCCCAGTCATGCACGTTAATGTTAATTAAAGAGTTATTTGGCAATCATTAATGAAATATGGTTCTGATCTGATCAAAGAGCCATTTCACGTAAGGTGATATATTTTATATGTTTTCATCATTTAAAGCTTTCTCGTCACCTTTTTCTTATCATTACTCTTACATAATTTGTAAAATGCAAGAGCAAAGAGCAGAGAGTGTTCAGAATATCATGGGAAAGAATGGTAAAGCTTTTAGTTCTGAAGATAAAGAAATGATGCCCTTGTACACAGACACCACCTGTAACAAAGATGTCGGTATTACCACTTGGGAAGGCATGTATAGTCTACTCGAGGAAGAAAATCCCAGAATAATGGAGGTTACAGCGACTACAGGCTCACACGGGTCTTCTGAGGCGTCTATTACAAAACTAACATGTTTGTTCTTGCATCGGATAGCAACGAGCCCCAAAATTCTTCCATACATGGACATGGTCAAATAAGTACTGGATAATGTTGATATCACGAATAGAGAATTTAAAGCTCAGAACCAAGAACTCATGGAGTCGTTATTTTCACAAAATTTAAGCTTTATATCCTCTAACAAAAAGCGCGCAAGAGGCGAAAATCGCACCAGGGAAGCCCGGATCGAGAAACGGAGGTAGTTTCCAATGCGCGATTAGCGCCTAGCACTAATTGCACATCACTAGGCAAAACCCTTCGAGATGGAAAGCCTCTAATCGCTTAGTTTCCTGTAAGCCCAGAAACTTGTAGAAAAAAGCGCTAAAAGAGAAAGGCAAAACTTGAACTCTAAAACTGATGGTATTTATCAAGGATATCCTCAAGTGGTATGTAAATATCTACCAAATGTACACCATTCACAGATGAGCTGGAGACAGAAGGCTCAAGAAAAGGTAGAGTCCGTCAAAAGATTAACCAAGTTGAATTGGGATTCTTACTGGACGTACTTGGTAAAACCACACAGCTAGTGCATGACTCTCAAATGTACCATTAATTATGCCGAGAAGATGGCGCCAACACTTTCCGATTCCATTTTCGCAGGACAGCTAAAGTCAGAAGTCGGCCAGCCAACTCTCCTCAAGCAAATGTTGAACGCTTGCAACTACAAGGAACAGATACATAGATAATTAGTTGTCAGTTTTAGTTTTAATTTTGCTTTATTTTTGCCTAAAATGAGGACGATCATTTAAACTGCATCCTACATTTTTGTAATAAATTAGTTTTAGATTTAGCTAATAGTATTTAAACCCTTCTCATGTATTTAGAGAAGGGTCCTGAAATTTGTCAAAAACTTGTCCTCATAACATGCACTTTTACACCCTCCGAGGAGGTTTTGATGAATGAATGGAACAAGATTTATTGATATTTGCATTTAATATCTACTACTGATCTTGCACTTTTGTACTCTTAGTAGGTGTTGGATTAAGAAGAGATAAATCATTATCACTTGAAGCTCATGAGTAGAACTAGTTATAAATGGTACTTTAATCTCTTAACTATTTCTACTTATGTGTTAAGGTGATATTCATGTTCAGTTATTTATATATGAATGTGTGAATGCTTGAGTTATCATTTGGCACTTCTATACGGTGATAGCTATTTATTTATGTTTAATATATGAGTAACTTATTAAGCGATATGTTTTTCACAATTGTTTCGTCTAACTTTTTATATGAAATGGTTTATCGTTATTGAATTCTTTTCTCATAACAGTTGAATGATATTTGTTACCAATTTCCATTTGAAATTATTTTAGATCGCATAACAGAAAGATTACATCCCGGGTTATTTTTAGAATTAGATATTTCTGTTCATTAGAATACAATTGCATGTTGTTAGATTAGATTTAGAATAAAAGCATTTTACTTAGGAATTATTAGAAAGGAAATATCAATTCTCAGCACACACACACATAGATTGGGAAACTAGTCCCATATCCCTAGTCGGACCCACTATACCAAACAGAAAAGGAGCTGCTAACCAAGGTCCAGACCGGGTGGGTATCCCCCTTGTTGTAGACCCAATTTTCGGGGCTTCAACACATCCTTTGCACCAGGTTTTGTTCCAGGTTTTGCATGACGTTTGGCACCTAATTTTGTTTGAAATACTTTTGCATCCTCATTTGCATCCACTTTTTGCACCTACACGTGCATCAACTTTTGCATCGACTTTTGCACCCTTTTTTGCATCCTTTTTAAAATCATTTTTTGCATCCATTTTTGTATCCCTTTTGCGCCAAGCTTTACATTGAGTTTTGTGTCTAGTTTTGCATATAATTTTGCATCTACTTTTGTTGCATCCACTTTTCCATCTTGTTTTGCATCCATATTTACATCCTCTTTTGCATCTATTATTGTGCCCACTATTGCATCTAATATTTTTGTGCCACAATTGGCACCTATTTTGGCACCTCCTTTTGTGCCCACTTTTGATTATAATTTTGCATCCTCATTTGCATCTAGGTTTTCATCAACTTTTGCATCTATTTTTGCATCCCTTTTTGTATCCACTTTTGGATCAGGATTTGCATCGTGTTTTGTGTCTCGCTTTGCATCTACTTTTGCATCGACTTCTATTACATCCACTTTTGCATACAATTTTGTATCCACTATTGCACCCATTTTAAAGTACACTTTTTGCATCCCTTTTTACATCTTTGTTTTCATCATAGTTTGATTCTTTTTTTGCATCTATCATTACATCCACTTTTGTTGTGCCACAATTTGTACCATGTTTTTCACTTACTGTTGTACCCATGTTTTCTTCCAATTTTGCATCCATGTTGACATCCTCTTTTGCATCAAATATTGCATCTCTTTTTGTATCCACTTTTGTGTCATGTTTATGCATTGGGTTTTGCATCTCGTTTTGTATCTACTTTTGCATCTACTTCCATTGTATCCATTTTTTGCATCCAATTCTATTTCGCCTATTGCATCAATGTTTGCTTCCACTTTTACATCCCTTTTTGCATCTTATTTTTCATATTTTTTTGTTTATTGTTACATCCACTTTTGTTGTGCCATATTTGTGCCTACCATTGCAACCACATTTGCTTCCACTTTTGCATCCACAGTTGCACCCTCTTTTGTGTTCAAGTTTGCATCGAATATTGTGTATGTTTTTGCATCCCTTATTGCATCCACTTTTGTTTCATCCATTTTTGCATCTAATTTTGTGTCCACTATTGCACCCATGTTTGTGTCCATGTTTATATCCCTTTTTTCATCTTATTTTGTATCCATGTTTGTCTCTTTTTTGCATCTAAGTTTGTGTCCTTTTCTGCGTCCGTTGTTGCATCCACATTTGTTTCACCATAATTTGTGCCAAGTTTTACACGTACCATTGGACCCATGTTTCCTTCCACTTTTGTATTCATGTTTGCATCCAAGTTTGCATTGACAACTGCATCTACTTTTGCATCCACTTTTGTGTTAGGTTTTTCATGTTGTTGTGCATCTACTTATGTTGCATCCACTTTTCATCCAATTTTACTTCTATTGTTGCCCCCATTTATGTGTTCGCTTTTGCATCCCTTTTCCAACGCTCATCATATTTTCTACATTGATGATATTCCTTATGGCATTGACAATTATGAACAATTGATGACAATGTCAATAATATTGACAATGATGAAAATGAAGATGATGGTGATGACATGAATTGTGATTATGATGATAAAGACAATAGTGGTTACAATGACAATGATGATGATGGCAATGATTATGATGATGACGATGCTAATGACATTGGCGAATCTTCCCAATTTTAGATGTTGTCATTGTCAAAATCATAAGAATTATCTTTGGTGTCGTCATCCTTGTCATCATCATCATCATTATCATCATTTTCATCTAGGTCATCATCAAAAACAATAATGGCATGAATGACGATGATGTCCATGATGACGATTACAACAATGATGATAGAAATTACATTAATGATGATGATGGGGATGATAAAAATGACAATGACGATGAAAACAGTGGTGATGATGATCATTGTTGATCATGTATCAAAAATAGAGTTGTTATTTCTATTACGTATATCAATGTGTCCTAAACAACCCTTTTCTAGCACTGATCACATTTTTTAGGTTCATGATATTTCTTACAACATCTATAATTATGAACAATTACAAACAATGTCCATAATGATGATGATGATGATGATGATGATGATGGCATGAATGGTGATTATGATGATAATGTAATGATGACAATAATGATGATAAGGATGATGGTGATGATGATGACAATGATTATGATAATGAGAATGACCTTACAATATTATGGATTCATGAACAATTACTAGTTTCAATACCATCTTCTGGATATGTATTACTATCATACTTTTTACATTTACTATCTCTCTTGAGGTATCTTACTATAATGGTGTGCCAACACTAGAAAGATATATTGTTGTAATGGTGGTTCTAATGTTAGCACCAACAAAGTTTTTGTTAAATTTTGGTCAACAAGAATTGATTTATGCAATTATTTTGACAATCTATGTAAAAAATTAAATAACATACAATTATTTTGACTATAGTCCCATTGATTATCATGAATTCACCAGTTTGAAGACCATCTTCTACATACATATTATTATTAAACTTTTTGCATTATATCCCTCTTATATCTTGTTGTAATGGTAGTATTAGCACTAGAAAAATATCTTGTTGTAATGGTGATGTTAGTATTAGTGCTAAAAAAATCAGTAAATTTAGGTAAAAAAAATTGATAATTTATTTATTTTTAGTTTGGGAAATTTTTGTTTTTGTTTTTTTTGTTTTTAATTCTATTTTTATGCAGTAATATTTTTTTGGTTGAATTTTGGTAGTAACTAGTTTTTAGTCAAATCATGTGTATTAACCATGTTCTTTGTACTACAAGTCTAATTGTTGGGACAAAATTGCTCTTTCAAATAAGTTGCAAAAAGCATATAAATGGAAGAATAGTGATGGAAACTATTTGTATTGTCCAATTGTTCAGGATATCATGTATGAAAATATTCAACATTTTTAGAAACAATGGATTAGAGGTGAGTATGTAATTGTACACAATGTTTGGATGATAAAAAAAAAGAATTAAATAAAAAAATATTAAAATTAAAAAAAAAGTTGGTTTCATTGATGTACTTAGGATCTACTTTGGATACGAAACCCTAGGTTTTGGAAGTATGCAAATAATTAATTTGGTTTACCTTTGATAACTAATGAAATTTATTTCTTTTTCCTCGTAAAACTAAGGAAGATATGGCAATAATCCTTATTAGAAAACAACTTCTTGTTGAAGGTTTATAATTGGTTGCAAAAATTCAACAACTGGGTATAGAAGTTTTTAGTTGCTATTAGGGAAACAATGTGATTATAAGTTTTAGTAGACATAGATAATTCTTGGTATTTGATTCACTTTGACGATGGCCTCTTCTGACCAATATATGAGATTGTGAATTTGTTAATATTTTTTATATTACCAAGTAGAGATAGTTGTTTATAGGAATTTTGTAAAAGTATTGACAAATGGTTTTTTCACTATTAATCATGTTTAAGTCAAATTGGGTTGCAAAACCATTTTATTTGTGCTACAAGTCTAATTCTCAAGACAAAATTAATAATTTTGTTGAGTTACAAAGAGCATATAAGTAGAATAATATCAACCGTGGAAACTATTTGTATTTTCCATTAACTATTCAGTATAT
This sequence comes from Pinus taeda, assembly GCA_000404065.3. Lineage (NCBI taxonomy): Eukaryota > Viridiplantae > Streptophyta > Pinopsida > Pinales > Pinaceae > Pinus > Pinus taeda. The sequence continues at coordinate 116,710 of APFE030693600.1, read as the reverse complement.
CATGTCTGAAATCTTTAACATTTTAAAAAACAATGAAAATGAGAGGTGAACTTGTAAATATACAAAATGCTTAGATGATACATCCAAGACAAAGTTGGCTTCATCAATGTGTTCAAGATCTACCTTGGAATAGAAACCATATGATTTGGAAGTGTGCAAAAAAATAATTTGATCTACCTTTAAATATAGTTTGTGTATGGTAACCTTTTATGACCAATGATTTTTTTTTTCTTCATCATGATCATCAAATAATATATATATATATTATATTATATATAATACTATATATATTAGAAACCAAGGAAGATGGTGAATATGATGACGATGACAATGGAAATGAGGATGATGATTAAATGATGATAACAACGACAACAATATAATGATAGGGACCCTATGCCATCAGAGATTCCCTATATGGGGGAAATATTACCTACATGTGGGAAAGCTATTATTGATCACAAAAATGAATAAACTCATTAGAAAATTTGAATTCACCTTCATTACCCATCCAAATATCCTTAATAATTCGAATTTTTATTGTAGTGTAGTTTAATATATTTGTGTCAATTAATTCCATAAATTCAACTTAACAAGTTTTACTTGTGTGTTAAGTTATATTTGTCTATATGCACAATATGTGACAATTTATACACACATAAATTATTTTCATTTTGTCTCGGTCATAACTTCATATCATTTCTAACCATTTTCAACTAATAGATGAAACTAACCATAGTAACTCTTATCTAACTAACTGAGCTTGTTATTTCCAACCAACAAACCATATTAACTAACATACATTTTAATGACATTAATTGTATCAAGTAATGAGTATACCTATAAGAATATTCAAAACACCAATTTAGATTATGACTTCTAAACATGGTAATTAAATGACTCTTACAACCAAATAACAATGAATCATTTCAAAATGGTACATAGTAATTGTCCTTATTTAAATATGAATTACATACCCTGTAAATTATCTAGAAGTCTTCATTTATGTTATCATCTGCATCTATGTCTTCCAATGCTTCCTTGTCAATGTTCATATGTTCTTGCAGGAAATTAATATTACCCTTCCTAAACCATTCTGCTAAAGTCATACTGTGATCATCCTCATCTTCAGCTTCGTCATATTTTGTATCAATAAAAGTTTTTCTAGATCAAAAATATCAATGTTACCAGATCTATTAATTTGATCTTCATTTTGTATATCATCAATATTGCCTTCTTCTATAAGATCATTTGCCTTTGGAAGTTGTTGGTTGTCATGGTGAATTGCCTCATCTAATTTATCATTTTGTGAAAATACGCCTCTAGCCTCGCTTCTCCATACTGCTAAAGGAATTTTGTCACCATCATCTAGTTCACAGTATTCTGGCTAAACATGATTATCTTGAACATCATCATTGATGCCAATTTGTTCTATGTTCCCCGATTCTTGAACTATATTTGGTTGGTCATCATTACTTTTCTCTGTATTGATTACAAATATCCATTTTGGATCCAAAATATCTTCATAGAAAAAAAACCTACATGTGAATAAGATAAATATATTAGATCTCCAGTGGTATCAAATTTTATTATCAATGAGAATGTATATATCCACAATAAAAAATGAATTAAAAAATTACATAAGACCATTATTTCGTATATGTATTATATTGTTTTAGTGAAAAAATACCTGCTCATAGTGAATTGGTAGAACATAAGGCTCCTTATCCTGTGGTAGGTATTTTGATGAATCTATAGAAAACAATCTACTATGGATATCATGTCTCTGTGTCTTGTTAAATTCTTCATACCATTTACATTTAAAAATACTACATTTGGAAGAGCAGTAATCTAACTCAATAATTTCTTTTATTTTTCCAACGTATTGAAGATTCCCTTAAATAACATTTTTATCTTTTGAACTTGCTCGACTTGATTGCTTGAAATCAACCATGACCCCCCAATCAAAGGATCGTCTTTTTGCATCTACTCTTTCTACACAATAATGATGACCGTATGCTCACATTGCAGGATACTTCCTCACCTGTGACAAGCCATTTACTTGAGTGAAATTAAATATGATTGTGCATAGTTAAATAGTTAACAATGTGATTAATGTATTCAAGCAACATTTTGTAATAATTCAAAATTTACCTTTTTTTCACATCCTCTGCACATGTTGATCTCATCTTCTAGTATGTTTGCATCTATTCCTTCCTCATCTATTCGGTTTTAAATTTGTTTAGAAACCCATTCTATTGTGCATTCTTTTCCCCATTGACCGGAAATATTAGTGGGGAGTGGGGTATTCCTTGGGTTTGATATCTTAAATTGTTTCCTTGCTTCTAATACTTCTTTCCTTTTTATATAATCCATATCAATCCATTTATTCATCAATTCCATTAGGTAGAGGATAAACTTGTTGAGCACAACACTTTCATCAACACCTATTAAAAAGCAACATGTATAATTCAAACTTAAAATATTATTCTTTCAATTCAGGAAGCCCAAAATGATTTAGTAAATGATTCTAAAATAACTATAATAATGAATATTTTAAATACCAATTACTTCTTGAACACCATTAGTTTGATGCTTTTCTCCATCTATAATATTACATGCACGTTCTTGATCCCAAAATTGTGCACCATCTTCAAAATCTTTACAAAGGAATTCACATAGGAAGAAAAATGCTTCATTTAGTACATACCCTTCAGCCATGCAACCCTCTAGATGTCCCTTCTGCTGGACATATCTTTTTAGGGTTTTCATGTATCTCTCAAAGAAAAAAATCCATCTCGTTGAAACAATACCTGCCATTTCAATTTCATCAACTAGATGTATAAGTAAATGGACCTATAGGTCCATGAAACTTGTAGGGAGCTCCTTTTCAAATACACGTACAATTTCTGTGATTTCTTTCTTCCATCTTGGCACTTCAGACTCATGGATCTCTTTAGAGGTCACCCACCTAATTAGATATTGTCATTAAGTTAGTATGAATTTTTAGTGAAATTTAGAATGAGATATAATATACCATTGTATCATATGGAGGAACATTTCATACCATGTAAGGCCTTGTAAATATAAAGCGACCACATACCTCGTAAAGGCTAACAATCGACAGATGGCATTCCTCAAGTCAGTTGTAAGGCATGAATCCCCTCTTATTGATAGTGGCATGATATGCTATCAAACCAAATTATTATAGCTCATTAGTATTGATCTATCATAATATATCAAAATAATTTTTAGTAAGTAAATGATAAGAATAACAATTAATTGATGTTAATACCTTCATAAAATTGTGATAATCATGTGTTTTGAATCTTGTGATATGTCCCTCTACTTTAAAAGCTTTATTCAATGATGATCCATATCCAGTGGGTGTTCTTATTAAACGAATTAGATTTTTTAGTTGATCTAACTCTTTCCTTTTTAGTATCCATGGACCTTCTGCATATGATTCATTTTCCTTACTTGGCCACAAATGTCTTCTATCAAATTTGGTACGTGAAAGAGCAATATCCCTCCTTGATGATAAAGTGTCTTTATCTTTGCTAGATATATGTCGAAAAATAGAACCAGGGACATTTTTGGAAACATGCATAGGATCTAGTAAATGAGATATTAATAGATCCTTCCAGTAAGGGATATCATAAAATATGGATTTCCTTTTCATTCCTTTTGGAATTTAAACCATAACTTGTTTTGGTTCCTCAATTGTATGATCATGATCAAAAAATGGTTCCAAGCTTTTGATTCAGCATCTCCATACATTTTAAGCCAATCAGCTGGACCCATAATCTTGGGAGGAGATTTATTTTCAATTTTTCCATCAAATTGATTCTTTAGGCAGTTTTTGAACTTATGGTCAGGTGGTAGAAAAACCCTGTTGTTTGCATAAATAACTTTGTGTAGATCTTTAGAATATCGTCCCTCAAATTTTTCTACACATCTTGGACGTGCAAAAATCCCTTGTGTTTGTAGCCCTATAATAAATAACTAGCTTACATAAGAAATCAATAATAATGTAATACTTATATACAACTTGAATTGAAAATAAATTATGATGTAATACGAATATGCAAATTATTTGATCTCTTACCAGAACGAACACCAAGTCCTGGGAAATCATGAATTGTCCAACATAGTATGCCATAAAACATGAAGGACCTATTTGATGGAGGACGTGATATGTCATGCATTCTTATGCCTTTCCATAACAATTGCATCTCATCAATAAAAGGTGCAATGTAAACATCCATTTTTTTCACTTGATGTTTTCCTGGAACGATGAGAGTTAGCATAAGGTGTTCCTTTCTAACACTCATCCATGCAGGAATATTGTATACTATCAGTCCAACTGCCCAAACACTATAATTTGAGCTTACGAAAGAGAAAGGGCACACTCCATCCATTGCAAGTCCTAACCTAATACTGCGAGGTTCATCTTTGAATTTTCTTGGCCATTTTTCCTCTATATGTTTCATTGCTTTGGAGTCCACAGGAATTTGCATGAATCCATATTTACTCCTATTCTTTGCATGCCAATCCATCAATTGTGCAAGAGATTTACAATGAAACATTTATTGTAGTCTAGGAATAATTGGCATGTGTCGTAAAACCTTATTTGGAACTATAGAACCTTGTACATCCATACGATATATTTCCTCTTTGCAAACAGGGCATTCTTCATTGTCTTTATATTCATCTCTATATAATATGCAATCATTTTTACATGCATGAATTTGCTTATATTCAATCCCCAACTTGACTAACAATTGATGCGCTTCTCTACAAGTTGATGGCAACACATTATCTTCAGGGAATATTTTATCCTTTAGAGCCCTGTAAGTTTTTTTTTCAAACCCACATGTTAGAAATGTCATTTATAACATTGTTTATATACCATAACGTAAAATCTACCTCAACTTAAATTAAATGAAGTTAGTACTAATATTCTAATTGAGGACACAAATGGACAGTGCAAAACTAGAAAAATAATTCAAATTACTTTAGTAAGGTAGTGAAGCTCTTGTCTGACCAACCAAATAATGACTCGATTTCCAATAATATTAATGTGCATGAAAGCTTGGATGTTCTACTTTCACCCGATTTGAACACCACTATCTTTGCTGCTTGCCTAATTGATTCATTGATGTTGATATCATCATAATTATGTTAGTGGTAATTTCCCTCTATATCAACATCATCATTATTATGCATAGGATCATCACCCTCATCATTGTTTCCATCCCTAAAGAAACTTGTGAGCATTTCGTTCAATCCTTCTTCATGCATTACATTTCCATCAACATCTCTACTCTGAGCAGTGGATGGCATGTCATTAGTGTATGTTGATTTCATCGATTCCTCAATTTTTTCATGTGGTAGTGCTCTCTTCAATGCTTCTCTTCTTCTCCTAGTATGGTTTAAAGGATGAATTGGATCATCTCATTGAATTATTAAAGGTCTAGTTGGATCTTGATCATTATTAGGTGTATCATCAACATCGTTTACCTATAATTAAATGCAACCATTATTTAATGTTAGATATAAATTACTGTATAAAACATGGATCCATTTCAAAGATATACACAATAAATTACTCAACAAAACAATATTATACATATACAAAATAAATTAAAAATATTATTTTTGAACACATTATTTTAAAAACAAGCCACATTAATTTCATATTCTTAGATTTTCTACCTTAGGAACATCCAAAAACAACAATTGTCTCAAAGTATTCATCCATGCATGTAGTATCATCATGACCAGCCTCTTGTTCATTGTGTTGATTTTCTATTGCATTTACAAACTCCATTGTCATATCTTCTTCCACCCATTTCTTTTTGCATGATTTAATTGTACGACGTAGGCCACGTCCATATGTAGGTATTTTTATTGGCCTATCAAAATGATTAAACTCCTCATTTGTGTTGATTCCATTGCCAACCTAAAAGAATTGATACATGCATTATTTTTTCCAAGGTTTGAGATTAGACTATATAATGTACTTATATTGTCCATTAATTTATAGCTAAACTTATCTATAACACCCACAAAGTATAACAATTGTATCAAAGTATTCATTCCATGTGTTATCATCATGACTAACCTCGTGTTCAGCGACCAATTTCTATTGTATTTGCAGACTCAATTGTCATATCTTCATTCACCCACTTTCTCATGCGATGTGCTTTAACAGTATGGGGTCCACCCTTGGGTACATATTTTGGTTGTTTTACAATAAAAGGGTTCAACTTTGTATTTGTTGCAAACACATTTTCCACCTAAAATAATCAATGAAATGAATTATTTTTTTTCAAGTTTGAATAATAAACTATATAAATTACTAGGTTTAAGAAAACAAGGATCATAAACTAAATTTCATTTTATTATATTTCATAAATTAATGTAATATTTAAGTACGTGATGCCATAAATCATGTTGTGTGACTTCATTGGAAATAAATTCATTTGTTTCCATGGCCTCTCCTAGCACCTGCAATACACAACAATGATAACAATTTTTATTAAAGTCATCTATGGAATTGTTATAGTCTTATTTCTTATTCCATTATTTTAACCATTCTAATTTTCATGTTAGCTATTTGCATTTTCAGTATGAAATTCTCCACCATTGTTGTGACACTCTTATGATAATAATTGAACCGGAGTTGAACTCTTAACTTTTTCATGTAGATCTACACTTCTGATGATTAGGGTCATATCTATTGAATTTTGGATACTAGTTTTTAACGTTGATATCAAGTTGCTTATCTAGTTTGAATGTACATTAGGAACATAGCCGTACTAGACTCTCATGAAATTGTTTGAATCCTATGGAGATTTTGATATTTACCGAACATTAGATGTTGAACATCTTATACTACCATGTCATACATGTGAAGCATATTTAATGTAAGATGATCTAAATTACACATGTGCATTAATATTAATACACAAATGATATTTTTTTCTTATTGGAAAAAAAAACACTATGGCATTTCCAACCTTATTAAATAATGACTAAAATAATTATTGCATAAATCAGTAAATCCTAAAATGATGCTTAAGTGATCTATTCCTCCCAAAGAGACTAGAGTAAAGTATAAATGGTACAACTATGGGCACTACAATGTAAACAACACATGTTCAAATCTTTACAGGGGTGGAGCCTCTATGCACACTGTGCATGAGGGAAGGTGTTTGATATCTTATAGTTGGTTTCCTTTCATCACCAAAGTGGTTAGGTTATGAGTTGATTGGCAAAGCAACCCTTATTTGTTCCTTTCAGTTTTTGGGAAATCTCAAGTTCAACTAGTGCTAGTAGATGGTTTCAAAGATGTTTGCTAGGATTTTTCAACAAGGTCACTAGATCCCAATGCAACATAGATACTTCATATTTGTTGAAAAGTAAAACCCCCACCTAGCACCGAATAGATCATTAATGACTACCTAGTGAACTTAGACTAAATTAATCGTGGAAGTAAAAACTACAACCAAATTAATCATGAAAGTAAAAACTACAATTAAAAAAAAAACATACACTTTGTAATATACTAGAATTCATCCTCGCCCAATCCAAATTTGATGAATAATATGTTAAATATTTAATGAAACTCATGAAAAATAATAAGCATGTTATCGATATAAGAGTGCATGAACTTGCTTAATGTATATTTGTTAATTGGAGATGATGAATATCCAAAGTTGATGAATAATATGTTAAATATTTGATGAAACTCATAAAAGATAATAAGCATGTTTATCCATATAGGAGTGCATGAACTTGCTTAATGTGTAGTTGTTAATTGGAGATGATTAATATGTATATATATTTATTTATGTAGTTACTAGGGATTATTGTAATTTCAAGAAATAAATATACATGGCCAATAAATATTTTTTTTTTTTTTTTTGCTTGCCCTAACTACGCTGGAACCTATGGCCCTCATTCACATGTTCAACCATAGATCATTCACTCCAGAAAACCCCAATTCGCTCCAAAAACCCCTGATTTCGAATAGGAAAAAAGGCGGAAGGAGGGGAATCGGGAGGATAACATGAAAAAGACATGGTGGAAATGAAAAAGGGCTAGTGTTGGAACCTATGGATCTTGCTCCCATGTTCGATGCACTGATCATAGATCATTTGCACCAGAAAACCCCGATTCACTCCAGAAAACCACGATTTCAAATAGGAAAACAGGTGGAAGGAGGGGAATTGGGAGGAAAACCAGAAAAAGACGCAATGGGAATGAAAAAGGGCGAGCGCTGGAACCTATGGATCTCTCTCCCATATTCAATATGCTGACCATAGATCATTCGCTCTGGGAAAACCCTGATCTGGAATAGGAAAAAAGGTGGAAGGAGGGGACTTGGGAGGATAACTAGAAACAGAAAAAGACGCAGTGGGAACAAGAAAGGGCCAGCAATACTAGATCATCCGTAGATTGAAGCTATTGGTGGGACAAATTTGTGTGGATTACAAAGACATAGCACAGAGGTTAGTTGATCCATCTGAACTTACCCTCACCAACTTTGACATTGGTCGCACTGTTTATACACATTATGTGAACAACTGATGGAATCCCCTAAACTTTCTATTCGTAGAGTTATTTTTCAGTATTGTTAATGAATGGATTATTATAAACCCTAACTTTATATTTCTAGGTTAGCATTATTTTATCCTAGGGTAGAGGAATTGTAGACATTCTTTTAGCTAGCCACTTCTAGAAGAAGAAATTTGTGATTATCTGAGACAGTTATTATATCCTTTAACATTTGAAAATACCTCGAAACCTTTTGCCTCCCATTAGACATAGTTACTGGTTGGTTCTTTAGGGTTCTTAACTGAATTGAGGGTGCAGGATCCAAAACTTTATCAAAGAAAAGATAAGGATGGTTGCAAGGAGATCCAACATAGAGAAGCTTAGCTTCATTAATGAGTATCCAACTAATTTTTCAAGTCAACCCACTCGCAAGTAGATCCAACATTGGGCATGCCCAAAATAATTTAGCAAGCCGAGTGTTTACCGTTTCCAAGATTGGAAAAGAAATGGGTGAAGAGGAGCCCTATAAAACTATACAACCAGTTAAGCTAGAGGTTAATTTCCTCTAAATGCAAAAAAATTCAAATCTACTAATTGCTCAAAAGGAGATGAAAGGATTTGCAATTTCCAAACTAGTGATAAAGATGCTTGAATAAATAAATGATGCCTTTAAGAAAAGGAACAAGAGCAACTTACTCAAATAAGAAAATCGATTTGAAATTGCAATAGAGCAAGATACAAACTATAAGAAAATGGAATACTCAAAATAAACTAAAATAGTTCACAAGACTCATCTAAGTATTTTGCATGTGAAGTTTAGAGCCTATGAACTACAATGCATGAAATGAAGCAAAAAAGAGAATGAAAATGAAAGTAATTAGTGTTCATTTAATCTACTTAGTGTTAAGTGACAAAAACAAACCACTCAATCAATCACACGAAGACCTTCTGCAAATGAGGAAGAGTGGGATGCCAAGGGGAAAAGTTCACCAAGCTCCCAAGAACAAGTGAATCTGTATTATATTGGTTCCCTCTTATGAAATGAGGGATGGAAAGAAAGTTGTTTTTGGAGGAAGTTTACAAATGATCCCTCAAAAGGGAGAGATACCTCCTTCCAATAGTTATAAGAGATTAAAAAATAAAACTAGATGTTAATTGGAAATAGTTACAAAATTTGCTTTGATCTTTCACTCAATGATAAGATCAAAAACCAACAAAACTTAGAACTCCCTTTGTGGATGAGAAGACAAGTCTAAATGAGTTACAAAATATGGAATCCATGAAGAATTCTTGGAATGTAGAACCACTCTGGAAGGTACAATGAAAGGGTCTAATAGTTAAAGAGTTTGCTTGTCCTTGTTGTCCAAATCCACAAATGTTCTTTCCCTTTCAAAAGCTGCCCCAAAATCATCTCAAAATGAAGTTTTAGGTCTTCTAGTACAATTGCCAGATATCAATCCAAAAAAGGGCCAATCTGGCCACTCAAATGCAATGAAAATCAGCTTTCTTAGGTAGAGGAAATCTGCCAAGAAGCAAGTTCCTTGCTGCCCAATATCAGTCCAAAAGAGGAGAGACAAACAAGCTTTAGGAGACACTTGATACCTGAAAAAAAGGTTAGAAAAAGCCAATGTGAAAGAGGCCAAGCTAGCCACTTCTAGTAGAAGAAATTTGTGATTATCTAAGACAGTTCTTGTATCCTTTAACATTGGAAAATACCTTGGAACCTTTTGCCTCCCATTAGACATAGTTGTTGGTTGGTTCTTTAGGGTTCTTAACTGAACAGAGGGTGGAGGATCCAAAAATTTATCTAAGAATAGATAAGGATGGTTGCAAGGAGATCCAACATGGAGAAGCTTAGCTTCATTAAAGAGTATCCAACTAATTTTTCAAGTCAACCCACTCACATGTAGATCCAACATTGGGCATGCCCAAACTAATTTAGCAAGTCGAGTGCTTACTATTTCCAAGATTGGAAAAGAAATGGGTGAAGCAGAGCCCTATAAAACTATACAACCAATTAAACTAGAGGTTAATTTTCTCTAAGTGCAAAAAAAATCAAATCTACTAATTGCTCAAAAGGAGATGAAAGGATTTGCAATTGCAAAACTAGTGATAAAGATGCCTCAATAAATAAATGATGCCTTTAAGAAAACGAACAAGAGAAACTTATGCAAATAAGAAAATGGATTTGGAATTGCAATAGAGCAAGATACAAACTATAAGAAAATGGAATGCTCAAAATAAATTAAAATAGTTCACAAGACTCATCTAAGTATTTTGCATGTGAAGTTTAGAGCATATGAACTGCAATGCATGAAATGAAAGCAAAAAAGAGAATGAAAATGAAAGAAATTAGTGTTCATTTAATCTAGTTAGTGTTAAGTGACAAAAACAAACCACTCAATCAATCACATGGAGACCTTCCACAAATGAGGAAGAGTGGGATGCCAAGGGGAAAAGGTCACCAAGCTCCCAAGAACAAGTGCCTCTGTATTATATTTGGTTCCCTCTTATGAAATGAGGGATGGAAAGAAAGTTGTTTTTGGAGGAAGTTTACAAATGATCCCTAAAAAGGGAGAGATACCTCCTTCCAATAGTTAGAAGTGATAAAAAAATCAAGCTAGATGTTAATTGGAAATAGTTACAAAATTTGCTTTGATCTTTCACTCAATGATAAGATCAAAAACCAACAAAACTTAGAACTCCCTTTCTGGATGTGAAGAGAAGTCTAAATGAGTTACAAAATAGGGAATCCATGAAGAATCCTTGGAATGTAGAACCACTCTAGAAGGTACAATGAAAGGGTCTAATAGTTAAAGAGTTTTCTTGTCCTTGTTGTCCAAATCCACAAATGTTCTTTCCCTTTCAAAAGCTGCCCCAAAATCATCTCAAAATGAAGTTTTAGGTCTTCTAGTAAAACTTCCAGATATCAATCCAAAAAAGGGAAAATTTGGCCACTCAAATGCAATGAAAATCATCATTCTTAGGTAGAGAAAATCTGCCAAGAAGCAAGTTCCTTGCTGCCCAATATCAGTCCAAAAGAGGAGAGACAAATCAGCTTTAGGAGACACTTGATACCTGCAAAAAAGATTAGCAAAATCCAATGTGAAGAAGGCCAAGCTTACTTGGGCATCCACTAGATTAGTGATCAAACTCAATTAGAAAAAATTAACAAATTAACTATACTAAAACTTGAATAAAACTCTACCCTATGGCAGCCAAGAAATGTTGGGTTAAACCAAATCTTCTTGGCTGATTTGTGGCCTTTAGGTCAGCCACTAAATAGTCTTCAAATAGCTTAAATGTTCAATGAATCCATAAATAAAGTAACCAAGAGAAAAAATTTAGAATCTTGAGGGAAGAATTTTTTAGATTCAATGTCCTCCTTTTGGATGTCTTTGGTTGTCCCTAATGATGGCAAGATCATGACTTCATTAGCTCTTGAATGTTGGTTGATATTACCAACAATTTCCCCAAACATTCAATCTTTCAAAAGTAACCTATGCTTCACTTAAGATATTTGCATCCAACAATTAATAAACTCAAGGAATAGATTTGTGAAAGAGAAAAAAATAACTTGTGTTATTCACAAACACACAATGAAATCTATTCAAATTTGCACAACTATTAGAGGATAGTCAAATACTTGTCTACCTCTTCCTAGGCAATACTGCCCCTATTTGGACATTGCTCAACCAAAATAAATGCAACAAAACCAATTCAAAAAAACACAAATATACCTTGCATCAAGAAAATATCACCAACATCATGCCAAGATAAAACCTTCAAAGACTTTTCTTTATTGTCATGTGCAATAATAAAATCACAGCATATACCCAAGCATTAGTTTCCCAACCATGAGAGAATGAGAGGTCTCTGGGTTTATTTATGCATATTTGGGAGAAAATCCCATTGAAGAAGTGATCCAACAAGTGTCATAGCGGTGGAAATCCTAATGCGGGTTGAATTCTCCATGTGGCCCAAGGGCTTCCCAAGTGTGAAGTCAAACTGTTGTAGCATCTCCTCTGTTGGCAGTGTATTCTTCTTGAGATATGTGCATTGGTGTAGATGCTAGCCACATATGAGATGAGTGTAGAGAATGGGAGACAAACTCCCTCAAAACCTCTGCTTAATTGTTGTGAATAATCCTCCAATAAATGACATATGTACAAGCATGTGCATGGAGGACCTTGGCTGGCCTGCGTGGGCTGTAATAGATGGCCGCTAGCTATGTTTTAACACATGGCTGGATGGGGGGAGTTTACTCCCATTTTTACTGCCCTTTGACTACCAGCACTCAACTTGATGGACTCGACCCTCTTTCTAACAGAAGATGGACCACATTTGGTGGGATTTGGTCACCCCAAACTGTTGTAGCAACCACAAATTCGCCCCTCCACTTGGCACTGAGATTTGGCCCTCTTATGTGGCTGTCCAAGTCATCATTAACTTAGTATTTGAATTCACTTTGTTTTTCCACATCATTTTCACTTGGTGACATATTTATATTGTCCACCATTTATTAATTTTTCCAATTTTTGTCACCACTTTATACCACTAAAATACGAAAAATGTATTTTTAGGGGCCATAAGTCATCTTTTGACCCTCAAAGTGGACTCTACAAGAATGTTGGGGTGGAGAGCATATTTTTTAAGTACTTATAAGCCCCCATGCCCCAACATCTTTTAGGCTCATTTATTTATAAAAAATGAACAATTTAATTAACAATCCCATTCTACAGGAATTTTTAATAAATTAAAAAAACCTATCAAAACCTAATAAAATTTCATGACACTTTAGATATGTCCTAGTATGGTAATATACATCAACTCTAGGCATTAGGATGGACCCAGGGATCAACCATCAAAGCCGCCACTCCAGCTTTGGAGGTAGGTGATTGAAAAAACTCAGTGAATTATTCATTGTTGAAAAGAATAATTAGCTAGGTGAAAAAACACTCTAGAGTGTACTCACACGACGATCGAGTCCGAATTTCTCTGGGCCTTTTATAAAAGGTCATCATACTAGTGACATTTAATACAATTCCCCACAGGGTTGTGAAATTTGCGGGAGAGGAAAAGAGAGGAGAGAGAAAAGGTCAACAGGTGCCTGTTCACTCTTGGTCTTCTGAAAAAAATGATGAGTGCCATGTACATTGGGCCATGGAGTTTTCAGGTTTTTCCTGGTGCAACCTAGCAAATAACACTCTTCAAGGTTTATCTTATCACCACAAGGGAGACTTCCCTGAACAAGAATCTTGTTATATATCCCAATGGCGATAACCATAAAAGGAAGTAAAGTTTCTATGTGTATCTTATATTGCCTATAAAAGCAACACTTGGCTCTATCAATTGCTGCAAATTGCTTAACAAGACATCTACCAGGTGCTTTTCTTACATCATCTCTTCATACATTCAACAATATATCTCATAGGAAAACTACTTGAAAACCTAAGTGACAAAACCAAGACTTCCTTATGTTGTAATTCCAAGTGATAAGGTACAATCTATTCAGATGTTGATCCAGGTGGATATTGGTGGCCACTTGCCAAGTCCACTTGGACCCCCACCATTATTTCTTTCAGATTTTAAGTTTCCTTCATTGTAGCATAGTTTACTATTTTTAGCAGTTTTTCGGGTCCCGAACTTCTGGAGCCGTTTTGAGGCCCTAAACGACGTTTTTTGGGAAAACTGGGAGCAACATGGATTTGTGGACTGATGTTTCTCTTCCCAAAGTTGTAGTTCTCGGATAGGTCTTTCTAACGAGATATTGTGTGTGTCAAACGGAGATCGTATGCCAAAGTTACGACCCGGGAAGTTGATGTACGAATTTACCCAAACAGGGCCCACAGTTTGGCGTTTCATCTTCTAGGGTTAGGTTTTTGGATGTTTAGGGTTTTCCATTGTTTCTCAACAATAAATGGGCCTTCGAGCCTCATTGTAACATAGTTCAGAGGAATGTAAACACCACATCTCTTCTTAGAGATAAGCTACCATTGTCTTAGCTAGTTTATTTCCATTTTTGTTTGTAAGCATATTTCGTTATTTCCATTGCATCTTTGTGTATATGGTTATTTATGTATTTTGTTGCGTTCCTATTTAAATCTAGATCAGTGGTATCAAAGTGGCCTGCTTTTTTTCTCTATTTTTCTTTGCATGTCCCCAACGATGTCAGGATATAAGGAGTTAGGGCTTGAACTAGTCGAACCTTTGCAAGACCAGCCTCACAAATCTCGATGGCCTCCCATGGCAGATGAAAAGAAAGATGAGGGGGTAGGAGATCCTATCAAAATCTTGCTCGAAGAAGCCCTCGAGCGATAAAGGAATGCGATGGTGGACAACTTTGCCCAGATCCTTCAGCAGCTACCTAGGGGCGACGCATCGGCTTCCAACAACTACTATGGAAATGCCACACTCTTGAAGGTACACGTTAATTTTGAAATCCCCATATTCGAGGGTCAGATAGACGAAGATACCGTCGATAAATGGTTAAATCTACTAGATGGTTATTTTTCTATTCATGATTTTTCCAGTCGGGAAAAGATTATTTTCGCTCTTCTCAAAACAACCCCCCACGTCAAGGACTGGTGGGAAACCTACTGTGAGCATAAGGATGAAAGTACATGCTCACTATTTTCGGCCGCACCCACTTGGAATTCATTTTGGGATGCCATCAAGGAGTAGTACTACCCTATCAGAAGCTATGAGGATCAATACATAAAGTGGACCACGCTATGGCAAGGAAGGGACCAAGACGTGCCGGAGTTCACCAATATTTTCCATACCCTTCGCACAAATTTGGGTATCAAGGATTCGAAGCAGCATTTGGTACTCAAATACTGTGGCTACCTGCACAAGTACATCTAGGAAGAAATAGAATTCCTTAACATCTCCTCGCTCAGCACTGCATATCGATATGCCATCAGGGTCGAGCAAAAGTTTAAATAGAAGAAGCGAGAATTTAGATCTACGAATCCAAAGTAAGGGAAAGGTCTCCCTAAACCATAGAACAAAGGACAAAGCCAAGGCAAGGTGGCCCAAGACAACCCACCAAAGCTGCAAGCAAAGAACAGCACCGCGAAACCGAAAAAGGACATGGGAAAGTGGTGTGAGTTCCATAAGAGCTCCACTTACAACACAAGTGAGTTTCGGGCCAAGCAGTCACTGGTGGCTGAGCTTAAGGTTTTACAATCGGACGCAGGTTCCGACTCTGAGTCAGAACCTGACAAGGAGAATGAAAAAGGGAAGCAGATTATCGATGCGGAGCCCAATTCCACTATTGCCACCACAAAGATCCAAAAGGAGGAACCCGAAGATTCAGAGGAGAAGAAGCGTCTCTTCCACTCCCAGATGTGGGCAAAGGGCTCCCCACTATAGTTCATTGTCGACAGTGGGAGCCAAAAGAACCTCATTTTTGAAAATGTTGTGAAGCAGCTAGGCTTACCGACCACAACACATCCACAATCGTACACCATCAGGCAGCTTCACCAAGGACGGGATCTTTGCGTGAGCCAACAGTGTCACCTTCCATACAACATCAAGCCCTTCACGTATGAGGTATTGTGTGACATTACACCCCTTGAAGTTTGTGATGTATAACTAGGACAACCATACTTGTTGAAGTGACATGTTGTGTATGAATCAAGGCCTCGTGCTGTTATTGTTACTTTCAGAACTAAGTTGTACAGGATACCAGAGGTAGCACCACCTACCGTCATCTCTTTGATTACTGCAAAAAAATGCAGTAAGCTCATTTCCAAAACTGGGAAATTTGTTTTCCTGATGATATGCCCTCAAGGAAAGAAGAAGACGGTGGCCATGAATTCTAGACAGGGGCCCTCCGCACGACAACTACAAATGGACAAGGTCATGGAGGAGTACGAGGACATCTTCACCTCCCTCGTAGGGGTTCCTCTGCACTGTCAAGTCAAGCACTCCATCGATCTAACCCAGGTGCGTTGCTGCCCAATGGACCAATCTATCGGCTCTCCATTCTGGAGAATGATGAAATCAAGAGGTAGATTCAGGAGCTGCTACAGAAAGGTCACATCTGTCCAAGTTCATCGCCGTGTGGGAGCCCGATCGTGTTGTTACAGAAGAACGATGGGACTTGGAAGCTATGTATTGACTATCGGGTGCTGAACAAGTTTGCTGTCTGTAATAGGTACCCGATCCCATGGATTGATGACCTCTTCGACCAACTGAAGGGGGGAAAATATTTTAGCAAGATTGATTTGAAGTCAGGATATCACTAGGTACCAATCGAACCTTTGATGTGTGGAATACTACCTTCAAAGCCAAGGAGGGCCTATTCGAATGGTTGGTGATGCATTTCGGATTGATGAATGCTCCTGCAACCATAATGAGGCTAATGGATGACACCTTGCAGCCATTCACCAATTCATTTGTAGTGGTATACTTGGAGGACATCCCGATCTTCAGCCAGAGTTGGGAAGAGCACCTCCACCACATCTAACAGGTTCTCCAAACACTATGGTAACACAAGTTATCTGCCAATTTGCAGAAATGCACTTTTGGCTTGACTCAGGTTCAGTATCTCGGATACATTATTGATGAACAGGGGGTGCATGTGGATCCATCCAAGATCCAAGTCATTTGAGATTGGCCATCTCCAACCACTCTGACAGAGCTCCGCAGCTTTCTAGGCCTTGCCAACTTCTACTGCATGTTCATGTTGGGATTTTCTCCTATCACTTGGCCCTTGAGTCAAGTCACCAAGGGAGGAGCGAAAGAAAATTTCTTTTGGTCTGAATCTCAATAGAGGGCATTCACAGAGTTGAAATATTGCCTCTGCACGACACCCGTGCTCGCATTACCAGACTTGCAACAACCATTTGAGGTCAAGACAGATGCCTCTGACTATGCTATTGGGGCAGTCCTTACTCAACACGGGCATCCAGTGGCATATCATAGTGAGACACTTTCAGACACAGTCCAGAAGTATCCACTTATGACAAAGAGATGTATTCCATTCTGCAAGCCTGCCGACAATGGAAGCATTACATTTTGGGGAAGGAAACGGTCATCCACACAGACCACTGACCCTTGCAGTTCATACAGACCCAAGGGAGATTGTAGAATGATCACCATCACAAGTGGTCCACATACTTGCAACAGTTCCATTTGAATATCAAGTATAAGAAGGGTAGCACCAATAATGTTGCAGATTGCCTCAGTCAACCACTGATCATGGCGTTAACCACTGTGCTCAACTCTTGTGGGCACAAGACTTCTGATTGGCCACTTCTCTACAAAAGTGACCCAAAATTCGGCCACACATACCAGACACTCTTGGAGGGTCAACATGTTCAAGATTTTCACCTCCAGGATGCCCTGTTATGCCACTTGGGTCACTTTTGTGTTCCTTCAAGTGAGTGTGCCAAGATGATTTGCGAAGCACACTATTGTATGGCTACTAAACATTTTGGGGTTGAGAAAATGGTGGAAGTACTGCAGAAGTATTTCTATTGGTTGAATCTTCAACATGATGTCAGGAAGTACATCAGATCATGCACTGCCTGCACCATTGCCAAACCGACCATCAAGAAGCAAGGCCTCTATACCTCGTTGCCCACCCCTATTTGACCTTGGGAATCCATCTCCATGGATTACATGTCAGGTCTTCCTTCCACTAAGCATTGAAACAACTGTGTTTTTGTGGTCATCGACAGGTTCTCAAAGATGGCCATTATGGCCGCCTGCAAAAAGAATATGACAGTAGAAGCCACTGCTAAACTCTTCTCTGAACGAGTGTGGTTACACTTTGGGATCCCATAGTCTATCATCTCAGATGAAGACAACATATTCCTCAATACATTTTGGTCCAGTCTCTGGTTGATGCTCTACACCAAACTCACTAAGTCCACAACCTTCCATCCTCAAATTGATGGCCAGATAGAGGTTGTCAATAGGATGATCATACACATTCTGCGCATGTACAACTCAAAGCATCCACTCACATGGGGCGAGAGCCTCCCCTATGTTCAACACAGCTACAACTAGGCTTTCCACAGCTTGACTGGCCATAGCCCTTTTCAGGTGGGCTTGGGATTCTAGCCATTATGTCCCATTAGTGTGGCCATGCCAGTTGCAGCTACTCACACAAATTCGGCTCATTTCCAATCCAAAACAGATAAGGAAAACAACTTCATTGAGCACATCCAACATATTCGTGAGTAGGTCCATGACATTCTAGAGAAATCAAATCCCAAGTACAAGCAACAACATGATCAACATCGGGTGCCACACAAGTTTGAGGTGGGCGACAAAGTCTAGTTGCATTTGCAAAAGGAATGCCTTATCGGAGCATATCTGAAACTCAAACCACTCCGATATGGTCCCTACACCATTGCCAAGGCTGTGGGAGACAATAAATTTGAGCTTAGCATTCCCCCATTCCTTGGCCTGCACCTAGTGTTCAATGTGGACTGCCTTCGGCCATACTTTCCACCATTACTAGACACATCCGACATTGCAAGACAATTGACACCCACAGAGTTAAATCCAGATTGCATGGAACAAGATGCAACTGATTGAATCATGGACACACAGATCAAGCACACTCACCAGCAGAATATCCAATTTTATCGAGTTGTCAAAGCAGGCCAACTCCTTCACCAGGGCAAATGGCTCACTAGGGACCAAGTTCAGCAAAAGTTTCCTCATCTCATGGAGGAAATCAATGCAATGGGGACCATTGCTTCCTAAGGGGGGAGGAATGATCCAGGTGGATATTGGTGGCTACCTGGCAAGTCCACTTGGACCCCCACCATTGTTTCTTTCAGCTTTTCAGTTTCCTTAATTGTAGCACAATTTACTATTTTTAGCAATTTTTTAGGTCCTGAACTTTCAGAGCTGTTTTGAGGCCCTAAACGATGTTTTATGGGAAACCTGGGAGCAACATGGGTCCATGGACCGATGGTACTCTTCCCAAAGTTGTACTTCTCGGATAGATCTTCTAACGAGATACTGTGTGTGTCAAACAAAGATCGTATGCCAAAGTCACGACCCTGGGAAGTTGATGTACCAATTTACCCAAACGGGGCCCACAGTTTGGCATTTCATCTTCTAGGGTTAGGTTTTTGGATGTTTAGGGTTTTCCATTGTTTCTCAACAATAAATAGGCCTTCAAGCCTCATTGTAACACAGTTCCGAGGCATGTAACCGCCACAGCTCTTCTCAAAGATAAACTGCCATCGCCCTAGCTGGTTTATTTCCATTTCTGTTTGTAAGCATATTTCAGTATTTTACATTAATGAAATGAAGTATTGTTTCTGCTACATCTTTGTGTATATGGTTATCTTTGTATTTTGTTGCGTTCCTATTTAAATCCAGATCAGATGTGAAATGCAAGTAATAACTTTACAAACAGCCAATCTAAGCTTCAACTTGAAATAACAGCATTTCAGAACCAACACTTGAACGCATTCATGCATTTATTTTCTTGAATCTGAAAGAGTAATCATTGAAACTATCTACAGATTGCAACTGTTATGAAAAGACCCTGACCCTAGTGGGTTGAAGCATGAAATAGATAATTAATTCTAAGTGACTATTCTTTAAATATTTTACAATCCGTGAAGGACTAAAGGTTGACAAAGACCATTAATGATAACAATCACACTTCATTTGAATTAAAGAAAAAGTATTGCAGGTCTTTCAAGTATTTCGAGACATACTATGGAATTGCCACTTTTGGTTCTAAATGAGAAAAATAAACAGTATCTCAAATATTACAATGAAAACCCAGATTTGCATTTTCTTTGTTGAAGTGGACATAAACTATGAAGAATAACTTATGCACACCATTTTATCAACCATTTACAATGCAGTTCTACTCATCTGTTCATGCCCAAGATAATACGACATTTCAGTGCGACAACTCACATAACATGGTTATAATGCACATAAGAACCGTTGGAATATATTGCCAAGCATTACGAACTTTTTATTGCTCACAAACACACACGTGAAACTTTCATTCAAGCAAATCTATACAAACTACTACACAAGCATGAGTTTATTTTCAAACACTTTGGAAATAAACTTTGCACAACAGTAATATATCTGTTACAGTAGCCAAAAGAAATGTTGTGTATGTGTTGTTTTAAATGTGCATCAAGAGAGGCATCCTCCCAACAAACCTATGATTCAATATATCTGCTGATGTCAAGCAACCCAACATGTTTGCACCTCAAAAATACAGACCACTACCCCTTTTTAAATGGATATGGCAAGCTAGAAATTGTCCTTGGCAACAGAAAGCCCTTTAAATATCCAAATTGAACCAAGCCTCACTGCCTCTTAAACTTAGAGGGAATTTTCCTTGGCAGTACAAATCCCTTTAAATATCCACATTGAACCAAGCCTCACAGCCTATTAAACATAGAGTGGAAATCGTAGATTTATGGCTAAAAAATAAAAATATACCAGTGCCTTATTCTAGCTTGGCATCCTAAATAGAGGCATTTTTAAGTGTCTTGGATCATTTGAAGCAAGCCCACAATTAAATCTTGAAGGCAGTAACAATGCCTAGGACTATGAGATCAAGAAGAAGGCTTTGAAGTAGTCTCCAGTGATCATGAAAGACAAAGGTATGTAGTCCTTAAGTTGGGGAAGAGTCAACCAAAAATGAGAGGATAGTTTGCTTTGGTGACAGTGGTGACTATTCTAGTAGTTCCTGCTTGGGTTTCACCTTGTGGATTAGAGATTTTTCATTAAATTGAAAGAAAACTATTATTAGCTTTATTATTAGCTCCTACTGGCCATTGATCCCTCTGTAATTCATCAAGAAGTTGCAAAACAAAAGGCTACAAAGGTAGTCCACGATACTATTGAAAATAATGAAAGTACCCTTCTTGTTACCAATCATCAGGCTATAGCCACCACTTCCATTGGTGCTGGAATAAAGAGGGCTCATAGCAAGAAGAAGAGGAAGGAATTTCTAGTTAAAGCTGATTCTTCCAGCGATTTCTTGTTGACATTTAAGGATCAGTTTAGAAAATTGTCTGTTGAGTTAGTTTAATTTGACATAACAGGTTGGCTAGCTAAATAACAGGTTGGCTAGCAAAATAACGGGTTGGCTAAGTAAATGCAAAAGTTCACAACAGACAACAAAGGGAGTTGAATATGTAGTGTTTATAAAAAACTGATATCTCTTATATGTTTTTGCAATTTGGACAAGTTTTACCTTGAATTCAAATGAATAAAACAATATTATCCAATCTGCTTTTCATAGAAGCTAATTGGCAGCTGTATGACCAGAGTTACAATAACCACTTTTGGACTCTTCTTGTGACAAGGAAGCCATAGAATTGTTATGAAGTGGAGTTTACCTGGAGTTATTTGGTTAAAAGAGAAAAACTATGAATAGGAACAATCTTACTAAAAGAACTATCTCACAATCTTTGCAACTGTTTTTACTAAAAAATTGAATGCATGCCTCATTTTTTTCCATAGTTTGTCATCCGTATGCCTGGGCCAAAGTCTAAAACCTGCCATTGCCATAATTTGCTTCAAATACTGAATCAATACAAACATCGGTTGAAATTATACCTCCCCTTAAACATGTAAAATAAATTATTCAAAAGATTTAATCACTTCTTTATTCCAAAGGTTTAACCTATTGATATTAATTTATCTTGGGATTATGACCTTATTCATAATGCCTAAGATGACAATTGAACCCCCGTGGCACTTTATGCTTGAGTTCTAAGCAAATTGCAGACCAATGCCTAAAGACAACCTTTTTTCCATGTTTCTGGAGTTGATTCAATCTTCCAAGCGAACTTAGTTATCAGTCATCCTCCTTGGTAGATAATGAAACTCTTCCACCCTTACCCACCCGTTACCTCTGGATTCCCCAAGATAGGTTTCTTCACCTTACTAAGTATTCAATTATCTATCCAAATCTTAGTGATTTGGCTTAGGTGTGCAAAATGCTTTAGGGTTCTAATACCATTTGGCCTTCCTCGTTGAGAACTAGAAACCCAATTTAAATTGGGCATTGGTATAACTTTTTAAATAGGACACATAAAAGATGTCATGTATTATAAGTTATGAAACTTATGAAACTCCAAATCTACTCAATTCTACGTTTTGTATCCAAATATGAAACTTATTGTAAGGAGGCCATCTAAATTATGAAACTCTTCACTTACAAAAAATAAAATACTTTATATATTTATTGAAGTCATGTAGATGTCTGTTTGACCTCTTGAAACATTTTATCGTCCACACATCTAATAGTATAGAATTAGTGAAACTGGCCTTCAGAGATGACATGACAATATATTGTAAAACAAAAGAATAGTACAGAATATCTATAATGCCTCTCCACATAAGAAATTTAAAACTAACATGCTACTTAAATTGAACTTGGACCATAATGCAAACTACGATGAGAAATATCTACCTTCATATTTGGCAAATTACTAATCTGTTGAAGTGTGGTGTTATGTTTTCTATGTTTCCAGAAGATCAATATGCATTCGTTGTTGTATTTTAGAATCTAGATAAGCCATACAGAAACATGTTGAAGGCCCAATTATTTGGTCCCAATTCTTTTCTGGAATCGTTTCAGTCAGTGCCAAGGATTAGAAATAGACAGAAACAAAATGATACTCTAGTGCTTTTACTTTTACTCATGCAACCCTAGTTTGCTTCAACAGTTGTTCATGCCTCATTTGGAGATGCTGAAATTGAAGTTTAACTAAAGGTTTTTCTAGGAGGTAAGCCCCTACGAGAGAGAGATTCTGAGGCAGACATGCTTTTTTTACTATCATCCAAATCATAGCGAGAAATTCCAGAATTAGGAAAATCAGTCAAGTTTCAGAAGTTTTATATTTTTGGATACAATAAGGCTCAATAAGTTAGGCCTCTCCTTGGTTGTTATTTACTCCTACCTCCTAATTCTTCCCCTCTGCCCCTACAGAAGACGTTAGGTCTTGACAATACAATTTTTATAATATTTCACTGGGAAAAAAAGACATCGGATCATAGTACTGATTACCAGCTCAATGAAGGTGTTGAAGTGGCCAGCCTTCTATTTATAGAAACATGTTTGGATTTAATAAGAAGAGAAAAGTTGCAAATGAAGGATCATGCTTGCCAATTACTATCAACTGTTAATGGAAGTTTGGATTGTAAATGTCTTTTAGTCTTCTTTCCTAACAAAGTTCTAGATATTTAATTCCTTCCTTAATTTGAGAAAATGTTTAACTTTATTTTGTGTAGGGATGAATGTTGACGAAAATAATTCAACTCTGCAGCAAGGGGAGGGAGAATATCTTTCAAATGCAATTGCTGGTAGATGTTTAGGAACTTCTGCAAGTGCACCAGGGCAATCAATTTCTATGGAAAGTGGAAGTGGTGTATCAAGAGGTAGTGATGCAACAATTGCAACACCTTCCAGAAACAATCATATGGAAAGGGTACAATGTTTAGATATTCATCAGCAGGACTTAGATTATTCAAATACTACAGGGTGAGTCTCATTCATTACTCTATGTTGCTGGCTTCTTGTGGTTGTGTATTTGTCATGTTTGAGATAGAGCATTACTGATCGGTTGTACCTTTGCACTTGAACAACACAAAGAAGAGAAAAAGAGTTCTTAGAGTCAATGGTGGGGAGAAGGGTGAGAGGGGACTCCGACAGTTCAGCATGAAAGGTATATCCTCACAATTCACCTATTCTCTTTCTTTTTCTGATTCTGACCCAATTTACTATGTCTTTATGTTGCTGGAGGTAATGGAATTGATATAAATCGATAGTAGATTTGTATGTGTTTGTTCTCGTAATGGCAGTCATGGGGCATAGAGGGAGGTCAAATTCAAGCCAAGTGTGGACTTCTCCAGCCATGGAGAGAATGTGGGTAGCTAATATGTGTGGAGTTCCGTTTAATCCTTATGGTTGAATAGCTCAAAAAAATCTTGGTCCACTGGCAAATAATGTTTCTATTTGTTATACATGGTGTCCTTAGGACATGCTTGTAATTATATTTGTATTACACATTGGCCTTGGGGGTTTGTTTCACTTACTGTCAATTGTTTAACTATGTCCAATCAGTCAGAAGGTTGGGAGCAAGTGTCAAACCACATATAATGAGGTAACAATACGAGCATAGAGACTGCTTATTATTTAGCAATTGTTCCTTGTCTATTTGTTAAGTATGACTCCCATTTTTTTCTCATCATCTTATCTTAATTAAATATTGAAATTCTAATATGTAGCATTTTTGAGCAAGCAATTAAGAAGGCATCTCTGAATTTTTTTACCATTGCATATAAAATGCTAAACTTTAGTAATGGTTGGCACATAGTACAATCAATGGGAATTGTTACTTCCCCAGATCTCTGAAATTGATCAATATGACTGAATCAATGGTGATATGGCTAGGTAAGTAAAATGAATACTAGTTCAAGTGAAAGTTCTGGAAATGATATGCTGAGAATGCCCCCTAGGCACATGCTCCAACAGGCAGTAGGAATGGATTCAATGAACCAATGGCATGCAGAAAGTGTTAGATGGGACTCATCTCTGAGACGAATAATGAACATGGATTCTCAAGGGAAAAAGGGCTCTTGAACAGGAAAACTTTGTGCAATCAAAGGTGGTTAGGACATGTTCACAAAACAGTACTATGAATGTGAGAGAGGTATTAAATTTATTTAGTCTACTTGGACTTGAAAGAATTATCTAATCTATGAGAACTGTGGATCCTTGTAAGAAGTTCAATTTGTCAGTATTGTGCGTCCTTTTATCTCAATTGAAAATACTTCATGCTTAGATTGTTGATATCATATGCTTGAATTGTTTGTAGCCCTTTTGTAGTAAGTAATCTTTTGCATGACACTTTTAATTCAAATTTACAAACGAATTTAAGAGAAAAACTAGGAGGAGGAGATCCTAAAGGCTTTTCTATAGGTTATGCTTATACAAACTCATCTATATTTGACAGTGCCACAAACATGTCTAAGTGTCTTGTTCAAACAAACCAACATCTTTATCAAGGTAAGGTTTTGGTTCAAGTTTTTTTATTAAGTCATTTATCTATTTGTTGGTCCACCAACTTTTACTAGTTTTTTATATTATAATATACTGAGATGTTCAATTTCTGCTTTTAATTTGTTTATGTCAAGCCAAAACATTCTTGACCTTCTAATCAAGTTAGGTAATCCAAAAGAAAGTGACGCATTAAAGCGCACTATATTAGGAACTTCAATGTAGCTAGCTATAGTTTTCCCACAACATGCAACAAGCTACCCCTAGTCTTATTTTGCCATACCTCTTCTAGGAGAGATTCTATTGGCCTTCAATTGGTGGCTCAACTTTCATGGCATGCTAGTATGCAAGCAAGTTTTCCCTAAAGCTATGGATCCATAAGGCAATCCTTCATCAATTAGTCAATGCAACTAGCTATAGTTTGACCACAACATGCAACATGCTACCCCTAGTCTTATCTCACCATACCCTTGCTAGGATATTCTATTGGCCTTCAACTAGTGGCTTAAATTTCATGGCACGCTAGTAAGCAAGCAAGTTTTCCCTAAAGCTATGGATCCATAAGGGAATCCTTCATTAATAAATCAATTTTAAATAATTATTTTTTAACAATTTATTCAACACATTAGCAAACCATGTTTCTCCACACATTATTGTAATAATATTACAAGAACAAAGTCAAAGTGAGAGATTCCATTGCTCTCCAAGAGTGTTGAGGTTTGATATAAATCATTGATCAATTTACAAACCATGGATATTTTTGCAGGACGAGATA
Organism: Pinus taeda; assembly: GCA_000404065.3. Classification (NCBI taxonomy): domain Eukaryota; kingdom Viridiplantae; phylum Streptophyta; class Pinopsida; order Pinales; family Pinaceae; genus Pinus; species Pinus taeda. The sequence continues at coordinate 90,350 of APFE030693600.1, read as the reverse complement.
TCAATTATATTTCATCTAATAAAGAAACAATAATTGACTTACAAACTGCAAATAAACAAGTACTTCCTGCAATTTACGGAAATTGTCAGCCAAACATAAATGGGAATTACAGTATGCTTGGTTTTCTATCATTCAGTGCATCACCTTTTTCAGAACAAAGAGTTGGCCTTCAATAGGTTTATCAAAACAACTCCTGATCACCCAGTATTGGTCCATGAATATTTGGTGCAAACTACTCAAGACACAGTGGAGAGTAGATAAGAAAGCCTACCTTAGTGAGGCCATGCTCCCCACCGGCTACAGAGGCTCAAGTTCCCCATGCATGTGAATTAGCAACGACTGAATCAAATTGCAACCCATAACACCATTGGTTGGCTATTGACACCCACAACCCGTGGAACAAATTCCTAATAATCCATATTGATGAGATATGCATAACAACTAGCATTGTGTTGGGCAACTCCAATACCAACATCATTGGCATAGCTGGATACCAACATCATTGGCAGGGATGGAGAGAGGAAATTTTATAACCCTAGAAGCGATTGTAAAATATTACAAAATATATATGTTTAACTGTAGGCAAAGACACAACTGTGTCATTTTAGCATCAAGATCCAAACATTAATTCAAGTCACAATGGGCAGATATTACAACATTAAGGTTTTCACATGGGTAGATTTCCTAGGAATCCTAATGCAAATAATAAACTCATATAAGTTTCATGTAATTTTAGATACCACAACAATGATTTGCCCAAAATAACCTTGCTGTGAAAGCAAACCAATATACTACTTTAAAATAAGCTTAAGTCTATTATTAAGCACAAATAAAAACTTATAAATTCCTTTGGGAAATTTATAGGAGAGTGCTTGTTCCTCCCAACCAACAAGCTGGCACCACCAATTCCTCTCGAGCATAGACTTCTTCCTTCTAGGAATAACACCTTCTGCATTCCCCTAGTAATATTTTAAATATTTTTACTAGTAGATTTTTCCTAGCAGCTACTTTTAGGGTCTGCCTTTCACCAGCCTTTTTCTTTTAACTAGGATGGGTGATGCTAGGGCATTATTAGAAATTAGATTTTTATCTAATTGATAATTAGATTTTTATTAAATTAGAAATGATATTTTTATCAAATTATAGATTAGATTTCTATCTAATTTCTAATTGGTAAAGGTCTACTACTTTTCTTGTAACTAGGATGGGTGATGCTAGGACATCATTTTTATCTAATTTCTAATTAGATTGTTATCGAATTAGAAATTAGATTTTTATCAAAGTTCTAATTAAAAATTAGATTTGTATCAAATTTCTAATTCAAAATTAGATTTTTATCTAATTTTTAATTGGTAAAAGTCTACTGCTGTTTGTATTATGTAATTATATAAAAATATGTTGATGTTTACATTTTGTAATTATGTAAAAAGAGAAATGTTTTTCTTAGAAAAAACATGAAGTGGGAAAAACAATGGCATGAAGTCTTTTATAACTGTTTTTCAGTGAGGTCCTTTATAAACAACAACAGATTTTTACCAATTAGAAATTGGATTTTTAACAAATTTCTAAATGTTTTTTATATAATTACAAAAGATAAACAACAATAGATTTTTACATAATTACATAATACAAACAACAAAAGATTTTTACCAATTAGATAATTACAAGATAATTGGTAAAAATCTGCTCTTGTTTGTATTATGTAATTATGTAAAAATATGTTGTTGTTTATATTTTGTAATTAGATAAAAAAAAAAAACATTTAGAAATTTGGTAAATCTAATTTCTAATTGGTAAAAATCTGTTGTTGTTTATATTATGTAAGTATATAAAAATATGTTGATGTTTATATTCTGTAATTATGTAAAAAGGGTAATGATTTTTTAGGAAAAACATGAAAGGGGGAAAATGGCATGAGGTCCTTTATAAACATGACAACATAAGAGCTTAACCATTTTATCACCTAGGACTGGAGAATCCGATTCCAAGAAAGGAAGAAATTGTCAAAACAGAAATTGTCACTTGGATTTTTAACTAAGTAAAAATCCAAGTGACAATTTCTATTTTCACAAATTTTCCTTTCAAGTGACAATTTCTATTTTGACAATTTCTTCCTTTCTTGGAATCAGATTCTCCAGTCCTACGTGATAAAATGGTTCAGCTCTTATGCTGTCATGTTTATAAAGGACCTCATGCCATTGTTTTCCCCCCTTCATGTTTTTTCCTAAAAAACATGAAGGAGGGAAATCAATGGCATGAGGTCCTTTATAAACATGACGGAGCTGAACCATTTTATCACCTAGGACTGGAGAATCTGATTCCAAGAAAGGAAGAAATTATCAAAACAGAAATTGTCACTTGGATTTTTAACTACTTGTCTGCAAATTCCGCACTAGAGAGCCAATCTAAGATTATTCGCTTACAATCCTTTGTTTTTTTAGGGAGAACATCCTTTCCTGTCGATCTCTTCTACTTTGGGGATATGGCAAGTGGAGAAGGAGGTGCAAGTGGATGGGAAAAGGTAAGCTTACTTTGTTTTTATAGAATAGTTACATAATATAATATGTTTTATTTTTTGTTTTAGGTTTGAAGTTAGAATTATAATTTTATAATTATACTTTGTGGTAATTCATTGAAACTTGGATAGGGAAAGAATCTGATAACAAAGTCCTTGCTTGAAGATGTTTTTGGCACAGAAGGACTTCAAAGAATTCATGGTTTGGATGTTGAATCCCTAATCCATTTTCTTAAGACAAAATTCCCTGAAGCTAGTCAACTAGGTCCAGGTAATCAACAAGCTTTACGAGAATCGATAAATTCCCCATCCTCTCTTGGATCAAGAAAAAAATAAAAAAAAGTGTCATTAACAACAAACACCAATAATGAAGAACATTGTGTTGAGACATCTTGTGTGATGGAAACTCACAAAACTGCAAATTCTTGTTCATCCTCAGCGTATGCATCATCTATTGGTAGTTTAGGTACCAAGATAGATTATGACCCTGTTTCAGGGGAGATAAGAAGGACAGATGCAGGAAAAAATTTCTTAAATAGGCTAAAGGACTCATGCCTTCAACGATTTAGAGATCATCTTCACCTCACATTCTCCAAGATTCCACTTCACCTAAAAAATATGGTGGTACAGGACATAGAGAAACAATTTGGTACTGGTTGGTCAGTTAAAAAGATAAAATTGCAAATGACGCTCAATTGTCAGAGGTTTCGTTGCAACCAGACAAGAAAAATTTTAAAAATGCCTCAAGATCGAAGACTAAAACAAAGACCATTTGACATACCTTTTAAAGTATGGAAAGAACTTGTAAAATCATATGAGAAGTTGGATGCACAAAGAAAGGCCGGCGATGGAAGTATTCAGGTATTGAATTTTTCATTAAACATTATTTAGAATGTATTAATACTTATAAGTATCTTAGACTTGTATTTGTGTGAAAATAAATTGAATTGGTTTATGTTTAAAGACAAGGCATCCAAGGCGAGGTTAACCAAGACAAAAGTCACTCATCATAGTGGCTAGAAAGGTTTAAAATCACTGATAACAACCTTTGTAAGTATATTAAACATGTGATATTTTTTTAATAAAATTTGTATTAGAAGAAAGTCATTGTTATCTAATTTCTCCCTATTTACTAATTGACAGGAACTAAAATATGGAATACCTCTAAATCATTTTGAAAAGGAGGTGCTGCAGCAAAAGAGATGGGTCGAATTTGTTGTTTGGATGGACTCCATGGTATGTAATCTTAGTTGGATTTCCAATATACTTTTGAAACGTATTTTCATTTTATTTTTTAGTACTATTAGATATTATATCTTACCTCATTTTATGCTTAGCATTGTATAGCAAAAACATGCATTGCGTTATGTAATTAATACTAACGTGTAATATTGATTTTTTTTGCCAGAATGCTATAGGTAATGATTGCCAAGACGATGATCACAATGATGATCCAAACTATGTTCAACATATATTATGAGATGATGAGGATGTGGATGATGGTGGTGAAGGAGGAGATAATGATGATAGTTGTGGTGTTGTTGATGATGTGGATAAGACTAATGAGGATGGTCAAGATGATCATGAGGATGATCTTGGTGGTGGTAGCTAGGCATGCACATGCATTGTTTTTGATGAAGAAATTATTGTGTAGAATGACAATGTTATGTTTAGATGGGTGTTGTGAATTTACCCTATATTAATGAAACATTTTGATTTGGTAATCATACTATGAGTTTGATTTGATTAAAGATGATGATGATATTATCATTATTATATTTTTATTTGATTTTTATATTGGAAAGTATCATCATTATTTTGATAGAGAATTATAATGTATGGTGATATTACCATCTTTGGATGTATGTTGTTAATTTATCGTAGAATAATGATATTCATGAAATATTTTTATCTGTTAATCATATTTGAATTTTAGTTGTTTTGATAAAAAATAATACTAATCGTATTAGTATTATGTTGCTATTTTATACATGTGTGTTGAAAATTGTCAATGAATCATTGTATATGATGACATTGTTATTTTTTTGGATGGATGTTGTCAATTTCCCTTAAATTTCTTTACAAATGATTTTGAAATGTGATATCTTCTTTAATGATATTTAGAAACTATGATATATTTCACTATGCAATTGAAATTAGTGAAATGAATCTATAAAGGGGGTCATATATGTAAAGAAAAATATACTCTACATAAGAAGTCAAATGCGGATGTAACCATGGATGCAAAATTGAAATTAAAATTGGATGTTAAACTAGGAATTGATACAAAATGCAAACAATGACATACAAAGTGTTTTAAACTAGAAGTGAAATATTGTGCAATAGTTGACACAAAGAAGGGAACAAAACATGTCATACAAAAGGATATCAAATTGGGCAAAAACAAGGACACATAAATGGACACCAAATTAGATGCAAAAAAAGACAGACAACTAGATGTAAAATAAGATGCAAAGTTGAGTGCTAAAAATAAGGAAAAAATGTTACAAATTAAGATGCCAAACGATGATGCAAATAATGGTGTAAATCTGGGATGCAAACTTGGGCGCAAAAAGAAAAAAAAAAAAAGATGTAAGAAAAGACATATAACAAGATGCAAAATGGGGCTGAAAAAAGCTGAAACCAAGGATGCCATATTGGATGTAAAAAATGATAAATAATCATATGCAAATTTAGGCTCAAACTTAGACACAAAATTATATGCAAATGTGGATGCAAAATGAGGTAGAAAAAGATGCAAATTTGGATGGTGAAAGCGATGTAAAACTAGACACCAAAAAAATGTAAAATTGGATGAAAAAGTGGGCGTAAATAATGGTGCAACATTGGACACATAAGTAGACACAAAAAATGGTGCAAAAATGGGTATAAAAATAGCTCAAAATTGGATGCAACAAATGATGCAAAACTTGGTGCAAAAACAAATACAAAAGTAGACATAAAAAATGGCTCTAAATTGAATGTAACATTAGACACAAAATAAGATGCAAAGGTGGACACAACACATGAATCAACATAAGATGCAAATATAAATGCAAATTTCGATGCTCAAAATGATGTAACATTGGATGCAAGAATTGGTGTTAAAAACGATGCAAAATTGGATGCAACAAATAACGCAAAATATGGTGCAAAATGGGATGGGAAGAATGGAGACAAATCAAACGTAAAAGTGGACGTAAAAAATGGTCCAAAGAAGATACAAAAATGGGCACAAAAATGTATGAAAATTTTGGTGCTAAATCAAATTCAACACATGGTGCAAAGATAGGCACCAACGCTGGTGCAAAAATAGGTACAAAATTAGAAGCAAAAAATAGTGTAAGACCAGATGCAAAACCTGGCGTAAGACTAGATGCAAAAACTGACACAAAATGGATGCAGAAAAGGACGTTAAATTGGATGCAAAATACATTGTAAACTTTATGCAAATTATGGCACAAAAATGGAAGCAAAGAATGACACAAAATAGGAAGCAAAAGACAATGAAAAATAGATGCAAAAAATGACACAAAACTAGAAGCAAAACCTATCATAAAATAAGATACAAAACTTGGTTCAAAGTTTGACACAAAAAATGATGCATAGTTGGGTGTAAAAAATGATGCAAAATCTAGCGTGAAAAAGAATGAAAAATCAGGGGCAAAAAAGGACGCTTTAAATATTGTAGAATAGAGCTAGATTTAGTGCCAGGTTGATCATCACAATTACAAAAAAAATGCACTAAAATTTGGTGCTAAATCTATTGGGTGTGGAGCTTGATTATCTTTTGTATTCAAAGGTTTAGCCAAATGTATACCCTAGGAAGACTGTACACCCCTCCACACGGGGGGACTTGTCCTACCCACAGGGGTTCAGGGGCCAGCGGTCCCTAGGCGGGGGTTCGGGGGCAACACCCCCGAAGCTAAAAATAGATGTAAAATTGCCTTGTAAAAGTCTAGTAATTTCTAGTCAATCTGGGCCGTTCATTAGGCAAATGATCTGACAGTAGAAGTTATGTTTAATTTAGGGTTTTTTGCCCTAGAAGGAAACCCCTCACCATATATGAGGGAATTGTATTGCGTCTATGCATATCTGTATTCTGAGTGAGGAAGAGAGAGGAGATTGAGAGCGAGGAGGGTGTTACAGTCGATCTGTTGTAGGTTGTATCTCTTCAATTTGCTAGATAATATAATAAAAGAAGGACTGGCTGTTTCTCCATGAACGTAGCCCAAACTGGGTGAACCACGTATATCTGTGTCTCTCTTGTTTTATGTGTTTTCTGTGTTTATATTTCTGCAATATTTTATGTGATCCATTTCTCTATAATATATAATTTTCTAACAACTGGTATCAGAGTCGAAGGTCTATTTGGCTAATAAAATCACAGGAGAGAAGGATTCCTGGTTCGAGTGGGAGCAATGGCAAAAGATGGTAGGTTGAGGGTCGAAAAATTTAATGGCCAAAACTACCAACTATGGAAGATGCAAATGGAAGATTATATATATCAGAGAGATCTATACCTACCATTGAGAGGAAAGGCAAACAAGTCGATGAGTATGACAGACACAGAATGGGATATTCTCGACTGAAAGGTGCTTGGAACAATACAGTTGTCCCTAGCGGCATCGGTAGTGTTTAATATTTCAAAGGAAATGACAACACAGGGTCTAACGTCGACACTGGCCAAACTATATGAAAAACGCTCGGCTTCAAATAAGGTATTTCTTATGAATCGTTTATTTAATATGAAGATGTTAGAAGGTGGATCTGTTGCAGACCATTTAAATGATTTTAATACAGTTACAAGTCAATTAAGTTCTGTAGGGGTAAATTTTGATTATGAAGTTAGGGCTTTGTTATTTTTGTGCTCATTGCCAGAAAGTTGGAATGGTTTAGTTATGGCCATTAGTAACTCTGTCTCTAGATCTAGTACTTTAAAGTTTGATGATGTTGTCGGTGCAATCCTTAGCGAGGAAATGTGGCGGAAAAGCTCCGGTGAGACATCAGGTAATGCTTTGACTGTAGAGACTAGGGGAATAAAAATGGAAAACGGAAAGAGCTCAGGATATCGCAGTAAGTCAAGAAAAGGCATATCCAAGTCCAGATCGGGGATAGTGTGCTGGAAATGCGGGAAGAAAGGACTCCTAAAGAATGACTGCAAGTCTCGAAAGGGAAAAGGAGACATGCAACAAGAAAACAATCATGAAGCAAATGTAACAGGTGATGTGTTGCAAGATGCTTTGATTCTTTCATCAGAAAATATTATTGATGCCTAGGTGGTAGATTCAGGGGCCTCATTCCATTCCACACTTGATAGGAAACATTTTCATGATTATTTTCAAGGAGATTTTTTATAGGTTCGATTGGGTGATGATAAACCCTATAAAATCATTGGAATGCATACTATTTTCATAAAGCAACAAAATGAAAATCAGTGGCTATTGAAGAAGGTAAGGCATGTTCCAGATCTAAAGAAAAATCTGATTTCAAATGGGTAGTTGGGAGGTGAAGGTTGCGTAAGTACTTTCACAAATAAAACCTGGAAGGTCACTAAAGGATCCTTGGTAATAGCGAAAGGAGAAAAGGCTGGTACATTGTATTTATTCAATGGTATTTCTAATTATGTTAATGCTTTAACCTCTACAGGAGAAGATACGACATTGTGGCATCATAGGCTCGGGCACATGAGTGAGAAGGGGATGCAGATT